>OY759275.1:17437237-17534737 GCA_963662155.1 Lamellibrachia columna
GCGCATGATTGTTTGCAGCCGATCCATAAAGCCGGGAGAAACGATGTCTCAGAAAGTCAAACTGACGCCGAAGTATCGCGGTAAACGCGAGTTAATCGCCAACTTCCACTCCGAGCGGCTCGTCGGCATTACTGGTTCAGTCGTAGTTGACGTCGTCTAGCGGCCGGAACCATCTCCATCGCCCGTCTACGGACTACGAGGTCTCGCCTCTCACGCCAACTAGCTTGTCACCTTTTATTGGGTACCAATTATCGCATATTGTCAGCGCATGCTAATGTAGGGTACTTGCAGTACACAATGCCTTTATTATTTATAACAAATCTGCAGGGTGCGGGTGACGAGAGTTACCTCTTGCCGTCTGTGTGACGACAAACAAAACACAAGATCTGCTATCGCAAGAACACGTGTGGTTCCAGTATACATACTTATATTATCGATTAACAACTCAAAGACAAATATTAATAATTAACTTCTATGGCGTCTATATCCTCAAGAACCTGAGCTCAGATGTACAAAAGCAGAATCATTAAACATAATCGTGAACAGGGATACGCAAAAGACATTATCAGGGACAACCGAATTTATGGTGGAAAAGCAATTTGGAATAAATATGTCTTGATTTTTTTTCGGAAGGTAGCTATAGTTTCAGATGTTTTCAAAGTGATGGGGAGTTCATTCCAGACCCAAGGCGCAGCGACACGGAAAGCACGTTTGCCCAAGTTAAGTTTAGTTTTAGGAACAATAAGTTGTTGTGAAATGGATGATCTGAGCTGCCTAGGGATATTTGAAAGATGCAGGAAACTAGCCAAGTAGGGGGTTGTTGCTTAGATAGAGCACGATATGTAAGAGTGGGTAGTTTAAACTTGATTAGATAAGTAACAGGAAGCCAGTGTAACTATTTAGATAGTGGTAGTGATGGTGAAAAACGAGGCGCCCTGAGTACCACACGTGCCAGACAATATGGTAGTATTACCTACACTGTTGCTGTACATTTAGTATTGCTCAATAAAGATCGTAAGCATGTGTGAAGCACGTTTGTGATGTGAGACCAGCACAGTATATTTATCGGTTGAAACGTACCATGATATATATGAAAACAATACCTGCCACCCGTCTAGGGTGATTTGTCTGCGCATCACTGGAGCTCGACATGTTCCTGTGGTTGGCCTCCTGCTTTGACAAGGCATGTTACTGCCACGGCATCCGACATGTGATGCGACTGGGTTTATATTAATAACAGGCCCTAGAATAGGATTGTTCAACCTTTCCCCGCGTACCCCTGCGTCCTGAGACGATGGACCGGGTATACGCCCGCGGGAAAGACATTGATCAGTGGACGACACAACAGCAACAACTTCACCGCATATGACAATCCTATGTGGCTAACGACATGTTCTACTCGCGTTTAATGTTACAATGAATAGACTATTTAGTGTGAGTTTCCACATACCTATTGGCCAACGTCCACGTACCACCTGGCTAACGTACCCCCAGGCCAATCCCCACGTACTCACTGGCCAACGTCCACGTACTCCCTGGCCAACGTCCACGTACTCCCTGGCCAACGTCCACGTACCCCCTGGCCAACGTCCACGTACCCCCTGGCCAACGTCCACGTACTCCCTGGCCAACGTCCACGTACTCCCTGGCCAACGTCCACGTACCCCCTGGCCAACCTCCACATACCCCCTGGCCAACATCCACATACCCATTGGCCAACATTCACGTACCACCTGGCTAACGTACCTCCTGGCCAATCTCCACGTACCACATAGCCAACGTCCACATACCCTCTGACCAACGTCCACGTACCACCTGGCTAACATACCCCCTGGCCAACCTCCACGTACCCCCTGGCCAACCTCCACATACCCCGCAGGTACGCGTACCCCTGATTGAGAACTCCTGCCCTAGAAGATAATGCCACATCTGCAAGTGTGCTTGGTTTCGGAGAAATAACATGTGACGTCTCTGTGAGTGTTTGTGTAGGCGCACGCGCGCATGCATGAATGTGCGCGCGCGCATAAATCTAGAATTAAGTTGCATAATTATTATTATATCATAAGTGTATCCTGGGTTTAGCTTGCTGCTATGTTATAAAACCAGTATGAACTATATGCCTCGGCATAACAACTATTTCTTAGTAACTTGTTAAAGTACAAAGATTGTTGGACAGTAGGTTTAACGGTCTCGCACAAAGTCACCGTACTTTCTACCCCACGCATCACAAGCACACTTCATCTTGCACAAAGTCACCCATGTACCATAATGGCGTCTTCTTGTCATCTGACCTTATACTCTGAAGAGAATCACATGTCAATCAAACCAATATAAACGTTCTACGACGTCTTCTCCCAATCAGATTTAGACAGCTAACGGAAATAACGTATAAAGCCATTATTCGACCACTATAATTAGAATATGCCAGCACAAAGAAGAGCAGCCCATTTTGTCTGTCCCAGATACAACACCAGCTCAGTGGCGTCAATGCTTCAAAAACTCAACTAGACTTCACTGCAAAGACGTCACTGCAAATCCAGACTAATGTTTTATAAGGTAACACACAAACTAGTATGACTGACTACCAACCAAGACATTCCTCACTCCTACTTCATGAGGTAACTGACATGCAAATCACAATAGATGTTTTCTCTGTGTACAAACGAATGTAGATGTTCAACTTTATATAATTTATTTTCCTTTGTATTTCGTTCACGTGCGAGCACACACGCACGCACGCACGCACGCACGCACGCACGCACGCACGCACGCACGCACGCACACGCACGTACGCACACTCACCTCGCCCACCCAGGGTTGGAGTGTGTCTCTGTGATCTGGGACCCAGAGATCCAGTCTTTTCTAGTTAATTGCCCCATGATATACAAAGTCACAAACGACCTCATCAACACCACACTTCCTACATAAATGCTACAGCAAAGATACCGAGCCACCATAGGATGGCAGTCAAACCATCATATACCACACTCCCGGACCAATGTATACCTAAACTCGTTCTTCTCTTCAGCCATACGGTTCTGGGGCACTATTCCATCCGATGCATCAGCTGCTGCATCTCTTGATGCTTTCATGCACAAACTGCGAGGCTGGGCAGACTTGGTCAACTAGCTGGCAAGATCTATTTTTTAATTAGTTAAATTTGTGTTTAGCATATTAATTTTGTTTTAACAAGAACATGTTATGCAGAGCACGAATCATTCACACTTGACTAGGTTCTTGTATCACGTGCACAGCCAAATATTCGGGATATTACCTGGAAACCGGGTCCTCCACAATAATACTGAAGAAGATCAACTGTCTTTAATGTCCTCATATTACAGACAGGTGTGTGTGTGTGTGTGTGTGTGTGTGTGTGTGTGTGTGTGTGTGTGTGTGTGTGTGTTTGCTTGCTTGTGCGCATGTGCGTGCGTGCGTGCACACGTGTCTGTCATCCATAGGTGATAAACTAGTTTCAACAAATACATTTTCATTCAATTGTATCCTCTTGCCAGGTAGTTAACATAATTGACTGAGCCGCACCCTAACCCTAACCCCTTGCAGTGGCTCATGAGAGATGGAGTCCATATCAGGTTACACATTAACCCCCTGTGTGGGGTCTTTTACTTCCTCTTGCATCAGACAACAGAAGGGACCAACAGCTTTTAGTGTCTCCTCTGAAAGACACAGGCAAAGTGGAGTGAATGAAATTGCCTAAGTTCAACAAATAGACAAAATAAGACATATGTATGCATTTGCTAGCATATAAACATGGAAACACATATTTAAAAACATTTATTAAGGTAATCAGTTCTCCAACAACATCGTTAATATCATACAAAATATATATTTTATTAAAATTTTCACAGCAGATGATATATATAAACAGATTGTCAAAACAGAAAATGTCACATATAGCATATGGCATATTAATAATTAATTTCATGGTGTGGCCAGTAGATGTTTGAATGAACCTTTTCCATCAGGTGTAGGGTGAGGTCGACCAACACACTGTTGCATTTTGATGAACCATCTTGTGGGATGATGCTAAATATATTATATTTTAATTGTTACAACAAAACAGTATAACACAGACACTACTACATTCATTTTCAATAACCTGATTATGTTCAAATTATGTATCATAACAAAAGCATTTAGTGTAATGCCTAACAAAATTAATAATGGCAGTTTTCCACCATCGCCAGCATAGGGAGGCAATAACACAAAATAATACATTGGATACCTTGTATGTACATACATTATCTAAATTAATATCATTAGAAATATATATACACTAAATATATTAAATATAATATAACACTTTGTTTCAGCTTCGCTTGTTAAAACAAAGCACTACAACGCAGACACTACTACGTTAATTTTCAATAATGTGATTATACTCAAATTAACATGACACAACAAGTGTTTAGGGTAATGCGCGATTAATGACAGCTGCAGGGAGGGACGGAGTGAGGGACAGAAGGAGGAAGGGAGGGATGGAGGAGGGACAGAGGGAAGAAGGAAGGGAGGGATGGAGGGAGGGACAGAAGGAGGAAGGGAGGGAGGGAGAGTGGGGGAAGACATGCAGTTTAAAAAGGAGACATGTAAGAAATATATAGACTTCTCTCCAGAATAACATATTTAAATATAATAACCACTAACAACTGGATGGATGGTTGTGGATATTATACAGTACTCAGGTTGTGATATGACAGTGCCTGATGAAAACGTAAACATATTATTGTGGAACTAGCGTCCCTTATACAATAACACACCCCACAGTAACACACCCCACTGTCAGTAACACACCCCACTGTCAGTAACTCACCCTCACTGTCAGTGACATGCAGCACTGACCAAAACGGACAGAGATCAAAGCAGCCAAACGTATTGCACTTTGTTCACACACTGTGGTACATGGTCGTATGTGACTTCCTGGAGCTTCCAGATGCTGTAAGCAACACTGAACAGCTAGCATAGTGTGGCATCTGAAGCTTACACAAATTGTGCAACATAAACCTAACAGAATGTTTGTATTGAAAGTGAAACACCTTTCAAGACTATCTTACTATCTTGTTAATTGTTCATACACAGGAATCACATCATGGTGCAGGTGATTCCATTCACACACATCAGCACGTCAACTCTGAGGTAGCCCTAGGGAACTGTAGCTTTCAACAGTGCAGACATCCACCTGGGAGAAACAGTAAGCTTTAGCAACACATCATAATGGCGACCCACCTAAGTACATCACAAAGGTGACCCACCCAAGAACATCACAAAGGTGACCCACCTAAGTACATTACAAAGGTGACCCACCCAGGTACATCACAAAGGTGACCCGCCCAAGAACATCACAAAGGTGACCCACCTAAGTACATTACAAAGGTGACCCACCCAGGTACATCACAAAGGTGACCCACCCAGGTACATCACAAAGGTGACCCACCCAGGTACATCACAAAGGTGACCCGCCCAAGTACATCACAAAGGTGACCCACCAAGGTACATCACAAAGGCGACCCACCTAAGTACATCACAAAGGCGACCCACCTAAGTACATCACAAAGGTGATCCACCCAAGTACATCACAAAGGTGACCCACCCAGGTACATCACAAAGGTGACCCACCCAGGTACATCACAAAGGTGACCCACCCAGGTACATCACAAAGGCGACCCACCTAAGTACATCACAAAGGTGACCCACCTAAGTACATCACAAAGGTGACCCACCCCGGTACATCACAAAGGCGACCCACCTAAGTACATCACAAAGGTGACCCACCCAGGTACATCACAAAGGCGACCCACCTAAGTACATCACAAAGGCGACCCACCTAAGTACATCACAAAGGTGACCCACCCAGGTACATCACAAAGGTGACCCACCCAAGTACATCACAAAGGCGACCCACCAAAATACGTCACAAAGGTGACCCACCTAAGTACATCACAAAGGTGACCCACCCAGGTACATCACAAAGGTGACCCACCCAGGTACATCACAAAGGCGACCCACCAAAGTACATCACAAAGGTGACCCACCAAAGTACATCACAAAGGTGACCTATCCAAGTACATCACAAAGGTGACCTATCCAAGTACATCACAAAGGTGACCCACCCAGGTACATCACAAAAGTGACCCACCCAGGTACATCACAAAGGTGACCCACCCAGATACATCACAAAGGCGACCCACCCAGGTACATCACAAAGGTGACCCACCCAAGTACATCACAAAGGTGACCCACCCAGGTACATCACAAAGGTGACCCACCTAAGTACATCACAAAGGTGACCCACCGAAGTACATCACAAAGGTGACCCACCCAGGTACATCACAAAGGAGACCCACCTAAGTACATCACAAATGTGACCCACCCAAGTACATCACAAAGGCGACCCACCTAAGTACATCACAAAGGTGACCCACCCAGGTACATCACAAATGTGACCCACCCAAGTACATCACAAAGGCGACCCACCTAAGTACATCACAAAGGTGACCCACCGAAGAACATCACAAAGGTGACCCACCCAGGTACATCACAAATGCAATTAACCCAATCTGGGAGGTTTGGGTTCTGTTAAGCAGTCATAGTCAATCCAATGTAATCATTTCTGAAAATGAAGTAATGTAATCATAATCATATCCTATAATTACCATAACTGACCCAAGTAATTAATTACTATCAAATGAATATATTTACATGAACATTATAACTTAACAAAAGCTAACAACATACATCTCACCTCTTACTGCCCAAACATGAGAAGTTAATCAAGCCTAATTGTTACTGTTACTTCACCAGTGGGGTTTAATCAACACAGAAGACAGGGTGATGATAAAGCTAACTGAACCAAAACTTTCATCAAACAATTTTCAACAAGGTGTTAGATAATACTGAAGAAACAATTTCCATCTAATCACAACTATTGAGATTTACTTGCTCCAGGTTTTGAAAAGTTACCAATGGTAGCCAAAGTAACTCTCAAAAGTTGTGATCATAAGAACATTTTAATTTTTATAACCAAAACTGTTTTATTTTTAAGCAACGGAATCAAAAGTTAATGATTGAGATGTATTGATATATGTGAACCTCTCTACTGCAATGAGAGTGAACCAGATGTACTGTTATGTGAACCTCTCTATTGCAATGAGAATGAACCAAATATACTGTTATGTGAACCTCTCTACTGCAATGAGAGTGAACCAGATGTACTGTTATGTGAACCTCTCTACTGCAATGAGAATGAACCAGACATACCGTTATGTGAACCTCTCTACTGCAATGAGAGTGAACCAGATGTACTGTTATGTGAACCTCTCTACTGCAATGAGAGTGAACCAGATGTACTGTTATGTGAACCTCTCTACTGCAATGAGAGTGAACCAGATGTACTGTTATGTGAACCTCTCTACTGCAATGAGAGTGAACCAGATGTACTGTTATGTGAACCTCTCTACTGCAATGAGAATGAACCAGATGTACTGTTATGTGAACCTCTTTTTTGCAATGAGAATGAACCAGATATACTGTTATGTGAACCTCTCTACTGCAATGAGAGTGAACCAGATATACTGTTATGTGAACCTCTCTACTGCAATGAGAGTGAACCAGATATACTGTTATGTCAACCCCTCTATTGCAATGAGAGTGAACCAGATGTACTGTTATGTGAACCTCTCTATTGCAATGAGAGTGAACCAGATGCACTGTTATGTGAACCTCTCTATTACAATGAGAGTGAACCAGACATACTCTTATGTGAACCTCTCTATTGCTATGAGAGTGAACCAGATGTACTTGCCTCTCTCTCGAAGCCTGACTGTCCGTCTGGAAAACCATTGGGGTCATTCCTCGGTGAACCAGTTGGAACAGAAGGTTTGACTCAACCCCCTGGAAGTACTGCAAGCAAAGTGAACATTGTGACACTGGGAGCAACAACAAGAATAGAAACCATTATATATATTGACCACGTCACAACCCTGGACAATGGACAATTATTTAGCCCTTTAGGTCTCAATTTAGAGACAATAATGTGAGATATTAAAATGACTCCATTATCAATTAAGATAGTAGGCACAGAACAAACATAACTCACTGTAGCCAGAGGCTGGACCTCATAACCCAGCACCACTGTACTCTTTCTGGCGGCCGTGTCCTACAACACAACAACACATACACGATACATCTTGCCGTTCAGATATTGGTGTTAGAGTGGTGGAAAGATCAGACCTTGGAGTTCAGACATTGGTGTTGGTGACCAGATCACACCTGGGAGTTCAGACATTGGTGTCAGAGTGGTGGCAAGATCAGACTTTGGAGTTCAGACATTGGTGTCAGAGTGGTGGAAAGATCAGACCTTGGAGTTCAGACATTGGAGTTGGTGGCCAGATCATACCTGGGAGTTCAGACATTGGTGTCAGAGTGGTGGCAAGATCAGACTTTGGAGTTCAGACATTGGTGTCAGAGTGGTGGAAAGATCAGACCTTGGAGTTCAGACATTGGTGTTGGTGACCAGATCACACCTGGGAGTTCAGACATTGGTGTCAGAGTGGTGGCAAGATCAGACTTTGGAGTTCAAACATTGGTGTCAGAGTGGTGGAAAGATCAGACCTTGGAGTTCAGACATTGGAGTTGGTGGCCAGATCATACCTGGGAGTTCAGACATTGGTGTCAGAGTGGTGGCAAGATCAGACTTTGGAGTTCAGACATTGGTGTTGGTGGCCAGATCAGACCTGGGAGTTCAGACATTGGTGTCAGAGTGGTGGCCAGATCAGATCTTGCAGTTCAGACATTGGTGTTAGAGTGGTGGCCAGATCAGAAATTGGAGTTCAGACATTCGTGTTAGTGTGGTGGCCAGATCAGACCTTGGGGTTCAAACATTGGTGTTAAAGTGATGGTTAGAAGAGACTGCTTCAACACAAACAACCTACCTTGCTGGCTTTGTAAGTATAGAAAGCCTCCTTATTCAACACAAACAACCTACCTCACTGGCCTTGTAAGTGTAGAAAGCCTTGCCCTTCAGCACAAACCACATAGACTTCCATCGATTTATCTTCTTCCTCCATAGTTTCAAGTAGCCGCTGATGTCAACATCGTCAGCGTTTGCCCGCACCTACACAACAGGGGGGAAGACCAACAGTTGATATCAGGTTGTTCATCAAATACATTGGATCTATGCTTCCTTTTGATGTTTTAGAAGCTGTGACTGTATGAAAATAGTTTCATGATAGCATGGAGCAAGGTTCTAACTGTCTGCCTTACCTCATTGAGGACTGACGGCCGATGCTTCATCTTCAGTCTCCCCTTGCCGAAGCTTCCAAGTCCATGAAACTTCTCCTTACTTGACTTGGAGAAAGACTTGCTGCGTTCGAGTGAATCTTGCAGTCCATCTCCTAACGCACTCATGTCTACAAAACACCACCTCAGTCAACAGCCAAGAGTCATCAGTTCAAAACATCACCTCAGTCAATAGTCAAGTCATATACAGAGTCATCAGTTCAAAAGACCACCTCAGTCAACAGCCAACAGCCATCATTACAAAACATCACCTCAGTCAACAGGCAAGTCCTATACAGAGCCATCAGTTCAAAACACCACCTCAGTCAACAGTCAAGTCATATACAGATTCATCAGTTCAAAACACCACCTCAGTCAATAATCATCAGTTCAAAACATCACCTCAGTCAACAGCCAAGAGTCATCAGTTCAAAACACCACCTCAGTCAACAGCCAACAGTCACCATTACAAAACATCACCTCAGTCAACAGGCATGTCATATACAGAGCCATCAGTTAAAAATACCACCTCAGTCAACAGTCATAAGTTCAAAACGCCATATCAGTCAACCAGCAAGTCTTACGGTCATCAGTTTAAAACACCACCTCAGTCAACTGTCAAGTCATGTTGGGCCATTAATTCAAAACATCACCTCAGTTAACACTCTGTACAGAGTCATCAGTTCAAAGCACCACCTTAGTCAACAGTCAAGTCATACACAGTCATCAGTTCAAAACATTACCTCAGTCAACAGCCAAGCCATATACAGAGTCAGTTCAAGTCAGGATGCTATCACCATTTCAAATCAAATCATACACAGAGTCATCAATCAAGTATTGTCCAGCCTGTGGCCATTTGTGACAGTCTGTTGATCATTTTGCAGTCAATGTGAAGATGGCGACAGGCTGGACAAAAAACAGCCATCGAAGTACTAATTTTGGTCATGCATCAATAGTATCATCAAAAGTATGAATCTATAACCAGAAGCATCAGAAGCCCATGTGAAAGCACCAAGCACACATGATTATCTAAATAAATGTTGCAAGTCAAGATAAATGAGTGATTGTACACACATACTTACCTTGGCGTAGCTGCTCAAAGCATGATTTGCACACACGGTCAGGTTTGTAGGTGAGATAACGCAGTGGCGCTTTGTAGTCAGAACACACGCGACAAACAACCTGCCAACATGCATCATACACTAACACAGACAGCACAGCAAGACAAGGCAAAACAAGGCATGACAAGGCACAACAAGGTACAACTGTCATATGCTAGATATGATGCAACAAATGCCTAAAAAACAAAGCTACATGCTCCAAATGGTATGTTGAAAGGGATCACGTTGGTTTATCAAATCATGCCCTTTCTGATCTCATTAGTAGTCTTTAAAACATTTTCACTGTTAACATTTCTACAGTCAGCATTCTCAGAAACTCTTCTACGTTTCATATCGAATCATCCCTATTCCTCATGTAATCAAAGTCATCACTTCACTTGCATGCACTAAAGTGAAGTGACGACTATGTCAAGCCTGTCACAGCTCACTCACAATCCATGTCCCCATGGCTATTTTGTAGATTTGACCAGTTTAAAATGTTTTGATCCCTTATTAAACACCTTGTATTACAATATTACAATCACTTGTCACACAGCAAACATAAGAAAACACAAATTGTAATAAATAAAAATACACACAAGAAGCACAGCACACCTAATACTGCCCAACAAATAAGTGCTACCTTATTACAATATACAACAGCATAACAGCATGACAGCAAAAGAAAAAAGTGATGCAGTGTTCTGTGATCTGTGACAACAGAAGAGGGAAGTGTTGCAGTGTTCTGTGATCAATGACAAGAGAAGACATAACTGTTGCAGTGTTCTGTGATCGGTGATAATAGAAGACAGAGCACTGCAACAGTTGTCTTCTCTTGTCGTCAATCACAGAACATTGCAACACCTGTCTTCTGTTGTCATCGATCACATAACACTGCAACACTTCTGTTTTCTGTTGTCATCGATCGGTGGCAATAGAAGACAGAAGTGTTGCAGTGTTCTGTGATTGATGACAACAGAAGACAGAAGTGTTGCAGTGTTCTGTGATCAGTGACAATAGAAGACAGAAGTGTTGCAGTGTTCTGTGATTTATGACAACAGAAGACAGAAGTGTTGCAGTGTTCTGTGATCGGTGACAACTGAAGACAGAAGTGTTGCAGTGTTCTGTGATTGATGACAACTGAAGACAGAAGTGTTGCAGTGTTCTGTGATTGATGACAACAGAAGACAGAAGTATTGCAGTGTTCTGTGATCGGTGACAACATAAGACAGAAGTGTTGCAGTGTTCTGTGATCGGTGACAACTGAAGACAGAAGTGTTGCAGTGTTCTGTGATTGATGACAACAGAAGACAGAAGTGTTGCAGTGTTCTGTGATCGGTGACAACAGAAGACAGAAGTGTGGCAGTGTTCTGTGATTGATGAAAACAGAAGACAGAAGTGTTGCAGTGTTCTGTGATTGGTGACAACTGAAGACAGAAGTGTTGCAGTGTTCTGTGATTGATGACAACTGAAGACAGAAGTGTTGCAGTGTTCTGTGATTGATGACAACAGAAGACAGAAGTATTGCAGTGTTCTGTGATCGGTGACAACAGAAAACAGAAGTGTTGCAGTGTTCTGTGATTGGTGACAACTGAAGACAGAAGTGTTGCAGTGTTCTGTGATTGATGACAACAGAAGACAGAAGTGTTGCAGTGTTCTGTGATCGGTGACAACAGAAGACAGAAGTGTTGCAGTGTTCTGTGATTTATGAAAACAGAAGACAGAAGTGTTGCAGTGTTCTGTGATTGGTGACAACTGAAGACAGAAGTGTTGCAGTGTTCTGTGATTGATGACAACAGAAGACAGAAGTGTTGCAGTGTTCTGTGATCGGTGACAACAGAAGACAGAAGTGTTGCAGTGTTCTGTGATCAGTGACAACTGAAGACAGAAGTGTTGCAGTGTTCTGTGATTGATGACAACAGAAGACAGAAGTATTGCAGTGTTCTGTGATCAGTGACAACAGAAGACAGAAGTGTTGCAGTGTTCTGTGATCGGTGTTACTTTGCCACAAGCTCGGCAGTGGTGTCTACGGAATGTCACAGTGAACTCGGTTGTACAAAGCATGCACATAGAGACTCGGGCATCGGGGATCCACACAGGGGCACGAGTCCCCAACTTGAAGTCTGCATCCATCTCAATCTGTAGACAAACATTCAGAATGTCTTATTGGTAACTCAACCAACAAATGAACAATAAAAACTTTGCCAATAAACATGTAAAATAAATATTAGAGTAAAGTATTAACCAGAATTAACCACATACATCAGACAGGTCAATAAGTTTTTAAAAACTTGTCATGTGGTTATTAATCCATGGTCATCATGGTGGAGAGACTTGTCTGTATAATCTTATGAATTAACTACTGTAACGACATACCATTTATTTTACTGATTTCTGATGTGCATGTATGTGATACATAACTGTGACAACATGTTTATTAGTAATTAATGTTTGATGGATAGCATTAGAAACAGATTGATTTTTTAAAATCCATTAGCTCACATCACAATCATATTAGGTAAGAAAAACATAAGTTGCAGATTATGATTATTTCCGTTCCAAAACATAAAATACATCATCAGGCTTATTGTAGGGCCCATATCCTCAGGAACCTGTGCTCAGACATACAACAAACCAGATTTATGAAGCATTATTATGATCAGGGACACACAACAGTCATCATCAGAAGGGACCACCAAAGATTTATGGCAGAAATGCAATTTAAAATAAATATATCTTCTACAGAAGGTAGCTATAGTTTCAGATGATTTCAAAGTGATTCATTCCAGACCCTAGACACTTAAAAAATTTAAACAAGTATAAAAACTTTATTTTCTTTTGAATGTAATCCTCTCAAATATGAAACTACATTACAAATGTTGAAATAATGTGCTGACATACTACATGCTACCACCTTTATGGTGCCAGGTACTATCCAAGCAGGACCGTGTTTGTAAATGTGCTTGTTTGTTTATTTTTATTACTTTAATTTTGAGCAGAATTATTAACTTTCTAAAGTTTAGTTCTTTATCATCAAATGATCTTTAAAAATACCTTTGATACGATCATTTATGAGTAGATGAGCAACTCACATAGGCGAGTGCTGGTAAATGGCTTCTCTTCATTTCAAAACTGTAGCGTTTCTGATGGTTTTCTTCAATGGCTTTCTGCAATGCTTCCAGCCATTCATCTCGCTCCTCAGAAGTTCTGTAATCGCAACTCAAGTAGCACAAACTCTAATCTGGATGGTTAACTCTAGCAAAATACAGCATATTTTGTTTAGCAAGACTAGGATGAATATTTGTTTGAATATTTTTTTTTTATCTTCATGATCCTGATTTTATATAACAATGATTATATTGTTTGAAAATTAATATGTAAACCCAGAAAAATATTATATGATTAACTATCATATTTGTACTTCTTTAAGCTCAGCCCTGAATTAACAGAAAGATGATGATATATCAAGTCTGAATCATGAAATGCACAAACCTGGCAGAGATGGTGAATGATCGCCGTGTCGAGATGATGCTAAATTCGTTCTGGAAGGCTTCCTTCATAGGTTTACTCACCTGCAACAAAACACTTATTCCAGGACACAAGTATGATTACGTGACCAAAATAGTTATTGATTACAATTACAATTCATAGCGTAATCATTTACAAAGGGTAGGAGAAGAGGAAGACAGAAATGGAGATGGGAGGACTGTGTGAACAGAGATTTGTCGGTAGTGGGAGGGGAGAATGAGAGCGGGGGATGGGGGAGTGGAGACGGGTGGTGGAGACGTCAGTGAAGTGGGATCAGTGATGGAAGAAGGAAAACAAAAATGACGACCAGTATGAGAGCCAGCCTCCCCCGAACTTCAATGACTGGTATGAGAGCCAGCCTCCCCCGAACTTCAATGACTGGTATGAGAGCCAGCCTCCCCCGGACTTCAATGACTGATATGAGAGCCAGCCTCCCCCGGACTTCAATGACTGATATGAGAGCCAGCCTCCCCCGAACTTCAATGACTGGTATGAGAGCCAGCCTCCCCCCGGACTTCAATGACCGGTATGAGAGCCAGCCTCCCCCCGGACTTCAATGACTGGTATGAGAGCCAGCCTCCCCCCGGACTTCAATGACCGGTATGAGAGCCAGCCTCCCCCCGGACTTCAATGACTGATTTGAGAGCCAGCCTCCCCCCGGACTTCAATGACCGGTATGAGAGCCAGCCTCCCCCCGGACTTCAATGACCAGTATGAGAGCCAGCCTCCCCCCGGACTTCAATGACCAGTATGAGAGCCAGCCTCCCCCCGGACTTCAATGAAGGGTATGAGAGCCAGCCTCCCCCCGGACTTCAATGACCGGTATGAGAGCCAGCCTCCCCCCGGACTTCAATGAAGGGTATGAGAGCCAGCCTCCCCCCGGATTCAATGACCGGTATGAGAGCCAGCCTTCCCCCAGACTTCAACAACCAGTATGAGAGCCAGCCTCCCCCTGGACTTCAACGACCGGTATGAGAGACAGCCTCCCCCCGGACTTCAATGACCAGTATAAGAGCCAGCTTCACCCCGGACTTCAATGACCGGTATAAGAGCCAGTCTCACCCAGACTTCAATGACTTGTATGAGAGCCAGCCTCCCCCCGGACTTCAACGACCAGTATGAGAGCCAGCCTCCCCTCGGACTTCAACGACCGGTATGAGAGCCAGCCTCCCCCCGGACTTCAATGACTTGCATGGTATGAGTGCCAGCCTCCCCCCGGACTTCAACGACCGGTATGAGAGCCATCTTCACCCAGACTTCAGGGATAAAGAAGAGAGCAACATGAAATAATTACATATGAAAACCAACTGTGACCTGCACTAGATCCGTAGACACACACATAGTAGTTCTTAGGAACTGTACTATTACTACTATTTAATGACAACATATCATTATCTAGAATCCAAGATGTGTGTTTTACTGTCAAATTGTTTAACTTTAACTAGATATGCTTTGATTTCTTGATTATGTTTAAACATTGACATAACAGAACAACTAACTTTTGCATCAAGTCCTACAGCTAAGTTGAGCAGTAAAATATCTGTCAACAAACAAATACTGCTAATATATACTTGTGTGTATCCTTTCAATGTATACTACTTGTATGTATCCTATCAATTGTACGTATCCTATCGATATATACTACTTGTACGTATCCTATCGATATATACTACTTGTACGTATCCTATCGATATATACTACTTGTATGTATCCTATCTATATATACTACTTGTACGTATCCTATCGATATATACTGCGTATACGTATCCTATCAATATATACTGCGTGTACGTATCCTATCGATATATATTGCTTGTACATATCCTATCGATATATACTGCTTGTATGTATCCTATCGATATATACTGCTTGCACGTATCCTATCGATACATACTGCTTGCATGTATCCTATCGATACATACTGCTTGCATGTATCCTATCGATACATACTGCTTGCACGTATCCTATCGATATATATTGCTTGTACGTATCCTATCGATACATACTGCTTGCATGTATCCTATCGATACATACTGCTTGTACGTATCCTATCGATATATACTGCTTGTACGTATCCTATCGATATATACTGCTTGTACGTATCCTATCGATATATACTGCTTGTACGTATCCTATCCTCTGGTACTACAATACCTCAGGGAGTTTGACGCCCCTGCATTGCAGAGTTGAAAATCACTGCCTTGTGATACAGGTTCTCGACAGAACCGAAGGCTAAGGGAGCAAACCCTAACAGAAAACCATGTCATTGTGGCAGCATCAAGGGTGGTTGATGAATGGAACTCCCAACATCTCCCGACCAGCCACTGCAGGGATAAATAGCTCGCGCCTGTCTTGACGTGTTATTGCCGGTGTGAGACCTCTATTTGCTCCCCGAGAGAGTGCCGCTAGTAACTTGCAAAAGCCAGCAGCACTTCAACACTTTTTGCAAGCAGCTCTCATGAAATGCACAACCGCACGAATTACCATACCGGACCGGTCGTCGCCCGGGTTACCAAGGACCGCGCTGCTCGACCTCATCTTCCGTCGACAGTGAAAAATCAGCTAGGAAGAAGAGAACAACTATCAATCGCTCAATGGAACGTCAGGACTCTCCTCGACCGAGAAGTAGCCGACCGACCGGAAAGACATACTGCACTAGTAGCAATGGAACTCGCCAAGTACAATATAGACATTGCCGCCCTGTGCGAAACAAGGTTCTCAGAGTCTGGTAGTCTTAATGACTTGGAATACTCTTTCTTCTGGAGTGGCAGACCCAAAGGAGAGAGAAGGGAGGCTGGAGTGGGCTTTGCTATAAAGAAGGACATCGTGACAATGCTGACAGAAATGCCACGGCCAGTAAGTGACAGAATCATGATGATGAGACTACCTCTGAGCAAGGACAACTATGCTACAATTATCAGTGTTTACGCTCCAACAATGACAAACCCGGACGATAACAAGGAGGCTTTCTACAACCAGCTGTCAAGTACGCTCAGAGACATCCCTCGTACCAATAAGCTACTGCTGATAGGAGACTTCAATGCAAGGATAGGAAGAGACAATGACAAATGGACCATGGTCATGGGCAAATATGGGATCGGGAAACGCAACTCCAATGGCGAGCTTCTACTGGCTTTGTGCTCTGAGTTCGAACTGATAGTGACGAACACCATGTTCAAGCAGAAGGATGAACGCAAGACCACCTGGATGCATCCTCGTTCCAGACACTGGCATATGATCGACTTCATCATCACGAGGTGTCGGGATAAGATGGACATCCACAGTACTCGAGCCATGCGTGGAGTTAACTGCTGGACCGATCACCATATGCTGAGGTCAAAAGTGGCATTTAGAGTACGACAAAAGCACAACAGACAAGGGGTAAGAAAACCGACCAAGCTAAACACAGCAAAACTACGTACCATCAGTCATAGGGAGAGCTTCGAGCAGGAGATGGACAGCGCTCTCGCCCAATGGGAGGAGAAGGAAAGCTCAACACCAGATGAGGAATGGGCAGCTCTGCAACAGGTAGTATACAACACAGCTAAAACATTTCTCGGCAAGCCAGACAGAAAACACCAGGACTGGTTCGACCCCAACGACCAGGAGCTACAAAATCTAATGAGCAGAAGAGACCAATCCCACCAGAGAGTGTTACAGACCAGGAGTACTAGATCCACCACTGCAGCATACAAAGATGCCTGCAGACTGCTACAAAAACGCACCCGTGCCCTGAAGTCAGAATGGTGGGAAATGAAGGCAGAGGAGCTGCAGAGATCTGCAGACAGAAACGACATGAAGGGCTTCTACAATGGACTGAAGGAAGTGTGGGGACCCGCGAAAAAGGGACCTGTTCACCTGAAGTCAACAGATGGAATGGAGACCTTCTCCGACAGCAAGAGAGTTGTGGCAAGATGGAGTGAACACTTCCAAAAACTACTCAACGTCCCTGGCGACATAGAACATGAAGCTCTTGTCAACATCCAGCAGCGCATTACCAACACATGCCTTGTTGAGATTCCAAACATGGATGAGATGGCTAGAGCAATCGCCGGCCTGAAAGATGGCAAAGCACCTGGGGGTGATGGAATTCCTGCTGAAGTATGGAAGCACGGAGGAGACAATCTGTCCAACAGACTGCACCAATTAATCACCAAAGCCTGGGAGGAGGGTTCTGTACCACAAGCGTGGAAGGATGCCAGCATTGTAACCATCTACAAGAAAGGAGATCGAACAGACTGTGGGAACTACAGAGGAATCTCTCTTCTTTCCATAGCAGGCAAGATCTTCGCCAGGATCCTGCTCAACAGACTATCTATTCACATAACACCAGAAGTAGTTCCGGAGACACAGTGTGGCTTCAGATCCAACCGGAGCACAGCGGACATGATATTTTGTCTTCGACAACTACAAGAAAAGTGCATTGAGCAGGACCGACCACGATATATAGTATTTGTCGACTTCACGAAGGCGTTTGATACAGTCGGAAGGACCGGGCTATGGCAGCTACTGAGGAAATATGGATGCCCAGAGAAATTTACAACCATGATCGAGGCTCTACATACGGGAATGATGGCGAATGTGAGTGTTGGAGGGGAAGTCTCGGAAACGTTCGGTGTTACCAATGGTGTCAAGCAAGGCTGTGTACTGGCCCCCACGCTCTTCTCCATCTTCCTATCAGCACTGCTTGTCGAGGCTTTCCGAGGCATGGGAGATGGCGTCTATATACAGTCTAGACAGAGCGCTGACCTATTCAACGTCGCACACTTCAGAGCGAAGACCAAGACTACCCAGATACTTGTGAGAGAGCTGCTATACGCAGATGACAGTGCACTGGTCGCCCACTCCGCTGAAGAGATCCAGAGAATAGTGGATGCTTTCTCCGATGCATCAAAGAAGTTCGGCCTGAAGATTAACATCAAGAAGACGCTGTACCAACCCAACTCTACAAGAACCCGAGAGGAGGATATCATGGTTGATGGAAACAAGCTGAACTCTGTTCCAGAATTCACCTACCTCGGAAGCACTATATCAAGTGATGGACGCATTGATGCTGAAATACAGAGGAGGATGGCCAAGGCTAGCGCATCTTTCGGCCGATTACGCCAGAGACTCTGGAACAACCACCATGTGTCCACGCGGGTCAAAGGCAAGATCTACCGCGCAATTGTGCTATCCACCTTACAATACGGAGCCGAGGCCTGGACAGTGTACAGACGACAGGTGAAAAAGCTGCATGCCTTCATGATGCGACATCTGCGTTCGATCATGAGGCTAACCTGGAAGGACAAAGTGACAAACAAGGAAATACTCGGTTGGATAGGGCTGCCCTCTATGGAAGATCTTCTGATCAAAAAGAATCTCCTGTGGACTGGACACCTCATGAGGATGTCATCAGACAGACTACCAAAGCAGATCCTCTACTCTCAATTGTCTTCTGGTCACAGACAGAGAGGACGCCCTCGTCTCCGGTTCAAGGATACCATCAAGAGAAACCTCAAGCTGAGAGACATAAAGACCGACTCATGGACATCACTCTCACAGCAGAGAACTAAATGGAGTGCGGCGGTCAAGAAATGAAAGCAGTCTTTGTCGCATAGCGACTGACAGCATGATGATGACATATCCTATCGATATATACTGCTTGTATGTATCCTATCGATATATACTGCTTGCACGTATCCTATCGATACATACTGCTTGCATGTATCCTATCGATACATACTGCTTGCATGTATCCTATCGATACATACTGCTTGCACGTATCCTATCGATATATATATTGCTTGTACGTATCCTATCGATACATACTACTTGTACGTATCCTATCGATATATACTGCTTGTACGTATCCTATCGATATATACTGCTTGTACGTATCCTATCGATATATACTGCTTGTACGTATCCTATCGATATATACTGCTTGTACGTATCCTATCGATATATACCGCTTGTACGTATCCTATCGATATGTACTACTTGTATGTATCCTATCGATATATACTACTATATATACAGTTACGTGCAATCTGTCCATGATCACAAAGAAATGGTGGTACTCAGTCAAATGTAATTAACCTTAACAGACTATATACCAGTATTGATATTGTGTTCAATCAGTTCATCTTATTAGGTACAGTACAAACATTTTGATAGGACCCATGAATAATTCAGGGCACCAAAATGTAGCTGCATTGTACGACACAGAGAAAATCAAAATCTACCTTCATGCCACTAAGTGGCAATTCGTTGTTCAGCTTGTACCCTCCCGTCACTTGGGTCGTATATAGCAGGGCGTCATTCAACTGAAATTAGTTAGTGATTACTCAATATTTCTAATCACATATCAGTTTCATTATATCTGTGTAGAACACACAAGAAAATCTATTTCACCACATAACCAATCAGTTGTTGTAAAGTGTAAACTGTTATTTAAATATGTAATTCAGGGGTAAACTTGTCTCTCACAAATAAATTGAGATTCTTAACATTTAGTTTTAATAAATCATTATAAGAATACTTTAATCATTATAAGAATACTTTAATACAATTATTCTTTGGACATTGTACAACAATTTTCTCTGGCGAACTGATACGTGGCTTGTTGGGGCTTTGTCTACAGTGGAACCCCATTAATCAGGTTGTTGGGGCTACACAGTGGAACCCCGTTAATCAGGTTGTCAATAATCCAGAAACATCCTACATCTTTTAACAGGAACAGAATTTCCAAACGCTAATATACTCCATTAATTTCGGGATTAACTTAAGAATTTTTTAATATATACACTGGGGACAAGGGTGTCCAGATTAACGAGGTTTAATTGTAATTAAAATACCCAAATTCTCATAATCTAAAACTACATCTAACTTAACAATGTTACACATCATGTCTAAATCTTTATTGCTCTAGTATATTATCGTCATAAATTGTGTAAAGCAGGAATATAACAGATCAGTAAATCAACAGGTGAAAAACGTTACATTTCACCTTCAAACGTGAAGATTTATTGATGTGTTATTAATTGCAGTAAAGCGGTCTACATATAAGTCTAGCATATTTTATTTCACTGTCAAATCATGTATTTTATTATGTGATGAAAGATCACAATAGTAACATTTGTGTATGTATTATTATTGATGTGAAACACTCACCAAGATAAATCTGCGAGGCTGCATTTCCTTGCGTGACAACTTCATCAAGATACCTTCCTTCAGGAGGAACTGTCACACCCAATGTCATGTTACTCAATAGAAGCAGGTGACGATAAGACATACTTAGTTCATCAAATGTCACTTCATGATCACCCAAAGAAATATCTCAGTGAAATTGTAAAATAAACACTGGCATACAATCAAGGTTCATATCAGACCTGGGGCATGAACAACATTTCAAAAGTAACTGGTCTGCAGTACTGCCATGATATAAAGTTCTGACATACTGTGTCATGATATAATGTTCTGACATACTGTGCCATGATATAATGTTCTGACATACTGTGTCATGATATAATGTTCTGACATACTGTGCCATGATATAATGTTCTGACATACTGTGTCATGATATAATGTTCTGACATACTGTGCCATGATATAATGTTCTGACATACTGTGTCATGATATAATGTTCTGACATACTGTGCCATGATATAATGTTCTGACATACTGTGCCATGATATAATGTTCTGACATACTGTGCCATGATATAATGTTCTGACATACTGTGCCATGATATAATGTTCTGACATACTGTGCCATGATATAATGTTCTGACATACTGTGCCATGATATAATGTTCTGACATACTGTGCCATGATATAATGTTCTGACATACTGTGCCATGATATAATGTTCTGACATACTGTGTCATGATATAATGTTCTAACATACTGTGCCATGATATAATGTTCTGACATACTGTGCCATGATATAATGTTCTGACATACTGTGCCATGATATAATGTTCTGACATACTGTGCCATGATATATAATGTTCTAACATACTGTGCCATGATATAATGTTCTGACATACTGTGCCATGATATAATGTTCTAACATACTGTGCCATGATATAATGTTCTGACATACTGTGCCATGATATAATGTTCTGACATACTGTGTCATGATATAATGTTCTGACATACTGTGCCATGATATAATGTTCTAACATACTGTGCCATGATATAATGTTCTGACATACTGTGCCATGATATAATGTTCTAACATACTGTGCCATGATATAATGTTCTGACATACTGTGCCATGATATAATGTTCTAACATACTGTGCCATGATATAATGTTCTGACATACTGTGCCATGATATAATGTTCTGACATACTGTGCCATGATATAATGTTCTGACATACTGTGCCATGATATAATGTTCTGACATACTGTGCCATGATATAATGTTCTGACATACTGTGTCATGATATAATGTTCTGACCATATCCATACAGTGTGGGGTAAGTGTGAAATACTGGCTAAAGGAGAAGGGTTTGACTCACCCGTCCTGGCTTGATCACTTCAAACCGACTGATGAGGCTGTTCTGGATGTCCAGCAACTTGCCCACATTGTCCTGGCACACACAAAAACAATGAGTCACCTGACTGGGGTGGGGTAACTGGCTTCAGGGTGGCAAGGGACAGACAGCTGGTGGCTGTGGAGGGCAAATCTACCATATTTCATCCACATGTCTGTCTCATGGTACATTAAATCTAAGGGTGGAAGACGGGTAAATGGTTGACTTACCCTGTACTGCATACTCTCATTAGCATGGTCCGCCACCTCACTCACTATAACCAGGGCGGCTGCAACAGGTAATGACCACAGGTAATGACCTTACAACACTAGGAGGTACCAGTGACTACAAACACCATGACCAGCAGTCTGGTGGAAGTCAGCAGTCTGGTGGAAGTCAGCAGTCTGGTGAAAGTCAGCAGTCTGGTGAAAGCCAGCAGTCTGGTGGAAGTCAGCAGTCTGGTGGAAGTCAGCAGTCTGGTGGAAGTCAGCAGTCTGGTGGAAGTCAGCAGTCTGGTGGAAGTCAGCAGTCTGGTGGAAGTCAGCAGTCTGGTGGAAGCCAGCAGTCTGGTGGAAGTCAGCAGTCTGGTGGAAGTCAGCAGTCTGGTGGAAGTCAGCAGTCTGGTGGAAGTCAGCAGTCTGGTGGAAGTCAGCAGTCTGGTGGAAGTCAGCAGTCTGGTGGAAACTAGCAGTCTGGTGGAAGTCAGCAGTCTGGGGGAAGTCAGCAGTCTGGTGGAAGTCAGCAGTCTGGTGGAAGTCAGCAGTCTGGTGGAAGTCAGCAGTCTGGTGGAAGTCAGCAGTCTGGTGGAAGTCAGCAGTCTGGTGGAAGTCAGCAGTCTGGTGGAAGTCAGCAGTCTGGTGGAAGTCAGCAGTCTGGTGGAAGTCAGCAGTCTGGTGGAAGTCAGCAGTCTGGTGGAAACTAGCAGTCTGGTGGAAGTCAGCAGTCTGGTGGAAGTCAGCAGTCTGGTGGAAGTCAGCAGTCTGGTGGAAGTCAGCAGTCTGGTGGAAGTCAGCAGTCTGGTGGAAACTAGCAGTCTGGTGGAAGTCAGCAGTCTGGTGGAAACTAGCAGTCTGGTGGAAGTCAGCAGTCTGGTGGAAGTCAGCAGTCTGGTGGAAACTAGCAGTCTGGTGGAAGTCAGCAGTCTGGTGGAAGTCACTCTTATATCACAGATATACACAGAGTCTTAAGTATCAAGAGTGTAAAGAACATTTTGCATCCACCCTACCCTCTAAACAAGTACTGCAGTACAAACATGTGTGTTTTGCATCCACCCTACCCTCTAAACAAGTACTGCAGTACAAACATGTGTGTTTTGCATCCACCCTACCCTCTAAACAAGTACTGCAGTACAAACATGTGTGTTTTGCATCCACCCTACCCTCTAAACAAGTACTGCAGTACAAACATGTGTGTTTTGCATCCACCCTACCCTCTAAACAAGTACTGCAGTACAAACATGTGTGTTTTGCATCCACCCTACCCTCTAAACAAGTACTGCAGTACAAACATGTGTGTTTTGCATCCACCCTACCCTCTAAACAAGTACTGCAGTACAAACGTGTGTTTTGCATCCACCCTACCCTCTAAACAAGTACTGCAGTACAAACATGTGTGTTTTGCATCCACCCTACCCTCTAAACAAGTACTGCAGTACAAACATGTGTGTTTTGCATCCACCCTACCCTCTAAACAAGTACTGCAGTACAAACATGTGTGTTTTGCATCCACCCTACCCTCTAAACAAGTACTGCAGTACAAACATGTGTGTTTTGCATCCACCCTACCCTCTAAACAAGTACTGCAGTACAAACATGTGTGTTTTGCATCCACCCTACCCTCTAAACAAGTACTGCAGTACAAACATGTGGCAGTTTCAGTTGTTGCTCTGCACACGGTACACATTATGTTACTTATAGAGTTTTACAATACAAGCTACAAAGACAAGGAGGGCAGAAGTGAGTAGTAATGATAATTGTGTTTGTTGACATACTGAGAATGTCCTTATAGTCAGCCGCATCAGAAGACACACTCTTCTTGTATTCTACAAAGAGAAAACATAGTAACTCACTTGAGACATAATCTAAGTGTTACCAGCAAGAACCTTCATAGTGGCTCATTAAAGGTGGTTGGTGCTGTGTTCATGATTGTGTCTACTGCTGTGTTCATGATTGTGTTCACTATTTTGTTCATGATTGTGTTCAACGTTGTGTTCACAACTGTTTTATGATTGTGTTCACAGCTGTGCTCATAACTGCGTTTCAGATTCTCTGTGAAGGGTTTTAAAGGGCACTGCATGTAATTTTTTTTCTACATGCAGTCAAGCCTTGTTATAAAGCAGAGGTCGGGGTCCACGATTTCGGACCGCGCTGTACGAGAGGCGCGTTAGGTGTTCCCATATCTGCCACCAGGGAGCTACTAAACAACAGTGATCGCCACCCGCTGCACCAAGTCCAAGAAAACTGTCGAAGCCATACTCAGTTTATAGAGCTTATTAAACGAGTCAACTAATATCAATGTGTATTATTTTAAAATGTCACGCCCTGTTGAATCTTTGGAATAGATTTGCTACCATGATGATGTACTGGACCAATAGGCCTACGAATTGAAAATAATAACCTGGATCTGAGCAACCGAAAACGTATATGATTTGACACACTGTAGTACATAAGCTGATTAAACATAGAAAACGACAATAGGTAGAATTAACAATTGTTTCACTTTGTCTTTCAATTGATCTTGACAAAAGCATACATTTATGACGCACCACTTAACATCGTTTCATATGCGGATGTTGAATTCGTATTGCGCATTGAATTAGGCATGTTCATTTCGCATCGCAAAAACGATTAGATTTACGATGCAATGGAAGCATGCCATTTTACCCCAGTGTTATATTGATATTGCATACTAATTTGCATTTAAGACTGTTTATCTGATTCTTACGTGAGGTGTATTTGTGAATATCGATTGCAATTTACAAACCGCCAAAGCAAAGCCAGCGACAGCGAATGATGTCAGCTGTAGCGCAAAACAAACAACACATCGACACTCGTTCACTGACATTGTTTACGTAATATTTCTTGAGAATTGTCAAAGCAATTCTAAGTACCAGAAAATTGGGGTCCACAACCGACTGCCTTATATCCAAATCCGCGTAATAACGGGGAGCGACTGTGCTATGATAATGTTGCAGTTGGCAGATGTTCCATTGAAGGCACGAAACACTCAGTGAATTAATCACATATCACTTTCATTAAATTTTCAATATCAAAATTGCAAGATGATTTTTCCATTCATGCAAAAGTTAATAAGCCAGATAGTTGCAGAGGCATGTAATTGTTAATTTAGTTGTCTTCAACCAATGCAGCATTTGAGTGATATACTTCTCATGGATTGTGTCACCTTCTATTACACTTACCTTGGAGCAGAAGCCGGTATTGTGGAATGCGTTGTATTGGTTTCAGCATGTAGTGCTTCAGAGCAAGACCAGCACACTGGGCAGACGTCTGAACACAACACAATACATGAACACGCAATCCCACATCACAGAACAAGACCAGCACACTGGGCAGACGTCTGAACACAACACAATACATGAACACGCAATCCCACATCACAGAACAAGACCAGCACACTGGGCAGACGTCTGAACACAACACAATACATGAACACGCAATCCCACATCACAGAACAAGACCAGCACACTGGGCAGACGTCTGAACACAACACAATACATGAACGCACAATCCCTCATCACAGAGCAAGACCAGCACACTGAGCAGACGTCTACGGGCAGACGTCTGAACACGAAACAATACATGAACACGCAATCCCACATCACAGAGCAAGACCAGCACACTGGGCACTACGGGTTGACGTCTGAACACGACACAATACATGAACACGCAATCCCTCATCACAGAGCAAGACCAGCACACTGGGCACTACGGGTTGACGCCTGAACACGACACAATACATGAACACGCAATCCCTCATCACAGAGCAAGACCAGCACACTGGGCACTACGGGTTACCGTCTGAACACGACACAATACATGAACACGCAATCCCTCATCACAGAGCAAGACCAGCACATTGGGCACTACGGGTTGACGTCTGAACACGACACAATACATGAACACACAATCCCTCATCACAGAGCAAGACCAGCATACTGGGCACTACGGGTTGACGTCTGAACACGACACAATACATGAACACGCAATCCCACATCACAGAGCAAGACCAGCACACTGGGCACTACGGGTTGACGTCTGAACACGACACAATACATGAACACGCAATCCCACATCACAGAGCAAGAACAGCACACTGGGCACTACGGATTGACATCTGAACACGACACAATACATGAACACACAATCCCTCATCACAGAGCAAGACCAGCACACTGGGCACTACGGGTTGACGTCTGAACACGACACAATACATGAACACGCAATCCCACATCACAGAGCAAGACCAGCACACTGGGCACTACGGGTTGACGTCTGAACACGACACAATACATGAACACGCAATCCCTCATCACAGAGCAAGACCAGCACACTGGGCACTACGGGTTGACGTCTGAACACGACACAATACATGAACACGCAATCCCTCATCACAGAGCAAGACCAGCACACTGGGCACTACGGGCAGACGTCTGAACACGAAACAATACACGAACACGCAATCCCACATCACAGAGCAAGACCAGCACACTGGGCACTACGGGTTGACGTCTGAACACGAAACAATACACAAACACGCAATCCCACATCACAGAGCAAGACCAGCACACTGGGCACTACGGGCAGACGTCTGAACACGAAACAATACACGAACACGCAATCCCACATCACAGAGCAAGACCAGCACACTGGGCACTACGGGTTGACGTCTGAACACAAAACAATACACGAACACGCAATCCCACATCACAGAGCAAGACCAGCACACTGGGCACTACGGGCAGACGTCTGAACACGAAACAATACACGAACACGCAATCCCACATCACAGAGCAAGACCAGCACACTGGGCACTACGGGTTGACGTCTGAACACGAAACAATACACGAACACGCAATCCCACATCACAGAGCAAGACCAGCACACTGGGCACTACGGGTTGACGTCTGAACACAAAACAATACACGAACACGCAATCCCACATCACAGAGCAAGACCAGCACACTGGGCACTACGGGCAGACGTCTGAACACGAAACAATACATGAACACGCAATCCCACATCACAGAACAAGACCAGCACACTGGGCAGGCGTCTGAACACAACAAGAACATGCAATCTCACACCACAGAGCAAGTCTGGCACACTGGGCAGACGTCTGAACACAACACAATACATGAACACACAACCCACATCACAGAGCAAGTCTGGCAGACTGGGTACTATGGGCAGACGTCTGAACACAACACAACACATGAACACACAACCCACATCACAGAGCAAGTCTGGCAGACTGGGTACTATGGGTAGACGTCTGAACACAACACGACACATGAACACACAACCCACATCACAGAGCAAGTCTGGCAGACTGGGTACTATGGGCAGACGTCTGAACACAACACAACACATGAACACACAACCCACATCACAGAGCAAGTCTGGCAGACTGAGCACATTGGGCAGACAGATGAACACAACACAACACATGAATAATCTCACATCATTTGCACCATATCACAACATGTCAAAGTCTGTCACACCATATCAAAGTCT
Source organism: Lamellibrachia columna (assembly GCA_963662155.1). NCBI lineage: Eukaryota > Metazoa > Annelida > Polychaeta > Sabellida > Siboglinidae > Lamellibrachia > Lamellibrachia columna. The sequence continues at coordinate 17,465,434 of OY759275.1, forward strand.
GTCACACCATGTCATGCCATTTCAAATTGAAGATTTGTGATTCCATATCTCATATCAGTCACTACACAGGGTGAGCTACCGTGCATCTCTGGTCAAAGATTTTTTTTCAGAAAACAACAACAACAACATTCTTATACTTGATTTCAAGAATTTAATGAAATAGACCATTTCAGCATGATGAAACTCCAACTTTTTAAAACAAAATTTTCCCTGGTCTGAGTATTTATGGTATATGGTATATGGTATATACCTTTCCATAAGTTTGTACTTAATATAACTGCTGTAACTAATAGATTCGTACAAGATCCAAGGTTATTTTCAAAAGTACAAACCTCTCATTATTTTGGCTTTTTTAAATTCTACCAATGCAAAAGAAAACAATCTTGCTCTGGGCCTGCAAGTAGTGTAGTGTAGTGTAGTGTAGTGTAGTGTAGTGTAGTGTAGTGTAGTGTAGTGTAGTGTAGTGTAGTGTAGTGACTGTGTCTTCTGTCATAAACATACCTCAAAGTCAACGACAACTCGGTCAAACTCTGGGTATTTTCTGCGTGCTTCCTCCAGCGTGTTGCACATTATTTCAAACTCTCTAATGTAGGAGGTGTACAGCTTCAGGAATGGACCCTTCTTCACAAAGATGTCTGCTATTCTTGGGTCAGATTCCCTGCACAATGTAGGTTATACCATTGAGAGAAGGTGTCACAGATAAGGCGGCATAAGTAGGAGACAGGCTTGCAGTCAGGACAACATACAGGTGACTACGTATAGCAACAGCTACACCATCTACTACTGTCTAGCCAGCATCCGTGTAGTCAACTGAAAGCACAAATGTTGCTGCAGCCTATTGCTTTATCAAACCAATGAAACCCTTCGTATTTGTAGTTCCTTGCTGTTGAAAGTTTTGCACATATTGTCTGAAAACATTCATGAGTTGTTGGTCTGATGCAATATTTCTAACAGTCATACTTGTCTCTAACACTGGCTCTGCTGCCCCTTGGCTACATCACATCAACATGTGTACTGTCAACTTACTACACGGTGAGAGAACCCCTCTCTTTGTGCTTTCAATGTTCACAAGTACAGTTGGTACTTGTAAACTCAAATGTGAAATCTGACAAATCACAACAACTGATTGTATAAAACTTGTTGGTTGAACTATTCAACTAATTACAGAGCCCAAACAAATCTTTCATACTGACATCTTACTACAAACTAGCCATCAGAATGAGTTTGTCTGTTGGCCAACTCACCAGTTAGTGAGTCGTTCCTCGATGTCTTTAAGCAGCTCAGTGTTGAAGTCTTGCAGCATGGGTAGGTATTTGAGGACCTGGTCAAGGACTGCTTGAGGCAGCACCGGTCTGCCCAGGTTCTGGTTGGCTCTGTCCACAGTGCAGCGGAACCTCTGGTAACACCACAATCAGCATGTAGGACAGTGACTGGGAGCAAGGACTTAAGTCATGTGAAACACCACAAAGACAGCATGTAGGACAGTGACCGGGAGCAAGGACTTAAGTCATGTGAAACACCACAAAGACCGCATGTAGGACAGTGACTGGGTGCAAGGACTTAAGTCATGTGAAACACTACAAAAACAGCATGTAGGACAACAACTGGGAGCAAGGAATTAAGTCATGTCAAACACCACGAAAACAGTGACTGAGAGCGATGACATAAGTCATGTCAAATACCACAAAACAGCTAGCATGTAGGAGAGTGACTGGGAGCGATGACATAAGTCACGTCAAACACCACAAAGTGTGCAGGACAGTGACTGGGAGCGATGACATAAGTCATGTCAAACATCACAAAGACGGCAACTGGGAGTGATGACAAAAGTCACGTCAAACACCACAAAGTGTGTAGGACAGTGACTGGGAGCGATGACATAAGTCATATCAAACATCACAAAGACAGCATGTAGGACAGTGACTGGGAGCGATGACATAAGTCATGTCAAACATCATAAAGACAGTAACTGGGAGTGATGACAAGTCACGTCAAACACCACAAAGTGTGTAGGACAGTGAATGGGAGTGACTGGGGGGACGACTTAACTGATAATAATAATAACTACAGGTTTTCCAAATAGCATTGTTTGCTTGGGTACTCTGATGGTGTGTCTTTGGCTGAGCACTAACAAGTTATATCTTGCAGATATTAACACATATCAAGAAATTAACATCTACAAGACACAAATTAGTCAGGCAAATATCAACAAATTAATATGAGTCACCTAAATAACTTAGGCAGGGAAACTGTACGGCACAGTAGAACAAAATTAATGTGTCATTTCATGATTGTTGAGAAGACATAACATGTTTACACACCTCGTTCAACAATCTGAGAACATCAACAAACGTCTTCTCTGATGAAGCTATTTCTTGCACAATGTGTGTGATGGGTCGTCCTTTTATTTCCTGCAAGGCAAACACACTCAGAATCACTGCATTCATACATCAAACATCTACCCACTACACAAGCTGGCCACTCATCTGTTCTCAACAGTGCACTTAAAAAGGTCATTTCAGACAAGGAGCAAACAAAGCCAGTGTCGTGAATTAATGAATAACCTTTTGCATAGTGAAATGGAATGCTCAGATTGTAATAAGTCTGAGTTGTCCCAAATCAGAAATCACAAGTTAAATGGACCAGTTTGAGTGATTCCAAGACAGCAGGACCATGCCCAGTGATATTTAATCACTATAACATCATCAATGAGTCGTGTATTTCATCAGTTAGAAGCCACCCACCTCAACAGGACTGTCATGGACTCCAACAGTTTCGTAGTCCGACATGTCTGAATGAGACTCACTGAAGGACGACTCTGATCCGTGACTGTCTGCATACTTCAGGGCCTCTCCACTACTGTCCATTGGCACATAGACCTCTCCATACCCAACACCTGATGGCAAGGTGCAGTTGCTGTAAGTGCCACTTTCAGGGAAGCTGCGGCGTTTCAGTGACATGACACTTGGGTGGAGCAGACTAGGCCAGACTCGGTGCAGGTCATTATGACTTAGTGACATGCGACTGTTATTGGTGTAGTAGCCAAGCTCACTGCTCACGTCTGTTGACATGTCACCTGACACTCGCGAAGAAGATAAATCTTCCTGTGAAACAGGAGAATGTTGACTTTCCAAACCCTGCCTGTCAGTGTCTACATTCTGCTCTCTGGTGAGAGTTTCTACAAGATCCTGACATCCTGGTCTCACATATTCATCGTCTTCAGATTCACTGTCAGAAAGATGACACAGTGTCACAGTGTCAGAGAGATGGCATGGTGTAAGAGTGCCAGACTGTTCCTTCTCACGAGTCATTGACACTGGCACCAAGTAGTCGTCATCATCATCCTGTTTCTCCACACTCTCAGGTGATTCCTTCTTGTCCTCTTCCGAAACAGGCACCAGATAATCCCCATCACTACACTCCTCCTTGGTGTCTCCAGTCACTAGCTCCAGTGGAAGCACGTAATCCCCACTGTCTCTCAGTTCCCCATCTCCACTCCCTGTCTCTCCGAACTGAGGATCCTGTGGCACGAGGTAACCTTCGTCCTCAAATAGTTCAGCTGCTTGCTCTTGCTGGGCTTCAGCCTTGGCATCGTATTCAGGAATGATGTATTCGTTGTCGTCATCTGACCTGGACGGTTCCCGTCGTCGTTGCACAACTACCTTCATGTCGAGCATTGCCTTCCGACTTGCATTGCGCTTCCTGCGAGGTGGCAGCACTGGCATACTGTCGCTCTGTGATCGCTGCACATGCACCGCTGGCTGAGGTTTTACAACAGTAGTTGTTCTTTTTGGAGGGATCCGTGGCAGGGGTCTCTCTGGTTGTGCTTCATTATTTCTGCCTTCACACTCTTTGAGTTGACCTCGACGAGGTTCTAGAGTTAGTGGAACATCCGTTACATCTGTTGCTGACTTGGCATCACTGCTAACCTCTGGCTCGTGCAGGTCATCAATATATATATAGTCATGGCCATCATCCGAGTCAGACTCTTCACTCTCAGCGGTTGGGCGCACAGCCAAGTCCATCATGTGATCACCTGTGGTCTCACTTTTCGCATCACAATAGAAACTGCTGGTGGATTTTTTTCTAACCTTTTCTTTCTTCCCTCCACCCAACTTTCCCTTAAAGAATGCCTTGAAACTAACTCCAAGACTAGTAGATGTCTGCTTCTTCTGCTCACTGGTCTCACTCTCCTTGATGGCTGAGTCTGGATGCTCTGCAGCCTCCGTATCAGAACTGACCAGAGGCATGTCTGCATATGAGTACACATCGCCAACATCATAACACGGCCCTTTATCTGTGTCTGACTCACCCACAGTGTTGTCTTTCCCTTCATGGGCCTCATCTTCTTCTCTACAATCTGACAGTTCTGAATACACATTATCAGTATCATGCTGCTCGAAATCATCTTCTGTGTCAGTGTGTGTCATGTTCGTGTCTTCAACACTGTCAACTGATTTGTCTTGTTTTTGTGCTACTTGCTGTGTCTTACAGACAACATCATCATAATACTGGTCTTCACTGGTCACTGCTGCTTCATAACTTCCTGATCGTCTCAAGGAAGATCTGGAAGTATTTGTATGTCCAGTGTCACCGTCACGCAGGGTAACAGGGCTGTCATCTGAGAGGACCAGCACTGTGTCAACAGAGCATGGGACAGTTACCTGCTTGCACTCACTATCACTCTGTAAGGATTCAGTATTGCTGGGGGCCTCAGTCTGAGCTGCCCCTGCCCCTGCCTCACCAGACGTCCTTTCTTCAGTTGTATTTCTACTCTCTGTTGTTCTTACAGATTTCCACTTGGCTGATTTTGGTTTGGCCGGTACTAGTGGCTTTGGTAGAGTTACCCTTCCTCTTGGTTTGACGCACTGTGCTGACACTGTGGTGTCTTCAGGCAGTACGGTCTCTGTCTGTTTCTTCTTTACAGTCTCACAACTGAACACACGATTGTTGCTGCTGCTAATGATTTGTGTTTCTTGGCCATTCCTACAAATGTCTTTCTGCAGACTTTGCTCAACAACATTTTCATTGTTATCTTTATCCCCTGCCGTAGCTGTTGAATCACCTTGACCTTTATGGGTAGGGACAGCCTCTGTCTTAATGTCTGTCTCATCAGCTCTGTCTCGTGGATGCTGTTTTTGTATGCTCTTTCTCTTCTTTGCATGAGGTTGTGGCTTAACAGTCGTCTCTCCACAATGCACCGATGTAGGCACGCCTGTGTCACATGACAAGGTGGTGCCATCTGTGGAAGAAATATGCAATGTTTGAAGCTTCAAAGCAGCAATGTCTAAATGTCTAAATGACACTTCCAACTGAGGCTTCATAGAATATTCACACAACAAATTTTTTTTAGTAAATTAATGAGAACACTCAACATAAACTAACTTGATTGACATGAATCTTGTGTGTTCTTCTAAGACATTCAATGTGAAGCAAATGTATGTGGTTAACATAATAGGTCACCCAAGCATAAAGGAAACCAAGATGTGTGTGGTTAACATAATTGGTCACCCACGCATAAAGGAAACCAAGATGTGTGTGGTTAAAGCGATTCTTTGTGAGGTAACATGCATTTGAGATGTACTGTATCAAAACGTGATCAGTTCCCATAAGTACATTCTCTGCCTCTTAGTTCTTGCATTTTATGCATAATTTAGGTGTTATATGGGCAAAAAAGCCGACAAATAATTGTGTTTACATGAAGCATTTTGAGCTTGCTGCCATGTGGATGATTAATTATGCAGCCCGAGTATAAGTATGCACGCATGCTCAGTGAAGCGCACAGGGAATGCTGACGTCACACACAGTCAACATGTCAGGCTCCGAGGTGAGTTTATTCAAGCAATGGCTTTTTAAATCAGCAATTCGTAGACATATGTGTATTGACAGCTACTTTTATCAATGCAGGAAGCTTATGCATTGTTTATTTATCCTGCTTTCTAATGCGGTTCGCTGGGCAACTTTTCGATTAAGTATAATTATAACGTCCGCCGCGTCTACCGTCTGCTCGCGCGGCGACGGCGGCGGCGGCGGCGGCGGTCGGTGCCAGCTGGGTCTGTGACTGTGTGTCTAGACAAGGCAAGGGTATCGTCTTTCCAGTTAATAAAACTAAATTGCACACTATTTGGCATGCACTGAACGAAACTGCACACCTAAAATATCAGAATGTGTAACCGTAGCCAGAGGTTTAACCTGGTCCTTGATGTTGCCCAAATCTAGGACGGGGTATATTTCGCGCCGTTGTTGGAATGTGACAGGGATGGCAAAATTGACTGTCTGTGAAATTACCCTCTCTTGTGTTGTGTAGATTCAAATCCGTTGTCCTAATTGGTGCAGCACACACGTGAGAGTATTTTGCAGCAAAATGATAAGTCATTGTGCATTAAATATTTTGAGCAAATGTCATAGAGGCAAAACCTGATTTTTTTCTTAGCCAGTAAATATTACATATACATCTCATATGGGTAGAACTGGATTGCATACATGCAATTTGTGCACACGAGAGACCTTACAAAATCTTACCTTGACCATGGTTTCTCAAATCACAGATTTTTTAAAGAGAATAAAAAAATAAACTTGTGAACAGGATAGTTAGTAAACTAAATATATCCACACACATAGTTGAATTTGTCTGAAGACTGAACACATTATGCATATTACCATGGTAATTTAACTTGGCTTTTTGTTAATATTTCAGTTCAACGTTGTGGCAGAAACTGGTGGAGGGGACCGAGGACGAGGTGGTGACCGTGGTCAAAGGCGACGTCGTGGCATTGGAAGTCAAAGGAGTCGGGGAAGTTCTAGGGCAGCACGTGGAACTCGGGGAAGAGGAAAGAGCTGCCCACCAGATGAATGCATCCTTGCAAAAGGAGCAAATCGAGGTACAACAGAACCTGTCTTGGGCGACCACAATCGTACGCACAAACTGTTTCTAACAATAATGTATGTGCAATGAGCGACCACTTGCCAAAGGCGACCAACGACCATCACATCAACATTATTTTGACCTGTTATGAGCGACCGGAACACGCCAACAGTTGAAATTTGATGGGAAAGAAAGCCAGATTGGTCCACCGATCACAGTAGTTATAGTGCCCCATTATCCGCCGGGGAATACCTCTCATTATATACTAATCTCCACCATTTTGTTGTTGTGTGGTACACTTTGCTAATTATAAATGTTTAATTAAATTAAGTCTGTATGACATTGTTATATTATACAAGTGTTATACGAGTTGCATTTAACTGGCAATTTATGTTGTGAGGTATAGACAATAATGTGCATGATTTGGGACATTTTAATCGAGTTCTTCTTTCCAATACACTGTACATGTAAGGAAACAAAAATGCCAATAAAGTGAACACAATACAGGTGTATACGTATGCCACCATGTCTTTGTACCTTATCTCATACATACAATCATAAATCAGTATGATTGTACTGTTTTACCTGCAACCTGCTACGGAAGACCACCTGTCTTGAGGGACCACTGGCTGTGCAGAAGGGGTGGTCGCCCAAGACAGGTTTTACTAGACCAGCAATTTTTAGATATATGGTAGTCAATGCACTGGGCTTGATGTGGTTCAGAATACCACAGGAAATGGAAATGTCATTTATAACTAAGCCTTTTTGTGTATGTATTTCCCATTTTTTTTCTCTACCCCAAATCTGGTTCACCAAGACCATAACATTACTTGAATTACCATTGCAGGTAACATCACAAAATTGTTACATATATATTTCAGAATGTTGTACAGAACATACCCGCGAACCAACTGCGAGAAGTTGTAGCAAAAACTGCATTGAGGCATCCATCATTCTGGTATGACATCCAAGCCATTATGACCAATGGAGACGTTAATTTAATCCCCCAACAGGGGTACCACCCGTCATCTGGGAGTGCACCAGAATGGTGCATCTGTCAAAACTGTGTGGAGATGCCAACAGTGTTTGGCTCTAGACCATCATTGGTATTTTCTTCTAAACCCTTTCAACATTGCACTACATAATGGTTTCAGAAATGACATTCTGGCAGAACAGGAAGAGGCTAACAAAAACAAATCTCTCCGTCATGGGTCGTGCCGCATGTTCATCATGTGGGTACACAAAAAATTATCAGCAGGTGATCGTAGGGTGATTCCATCCTGCTGTGTGTGGAAGATTAGGAATGAATTCCCTGATGAATTTTGGCAATACACCGGTTTCAAACCAAGCAAATTTGGCTAATTAGTTTAGGTAAATTCACAGGTGTTTTATAATCAATCAAAATTTATGTCTCTTTTTTGGATGCCTTTTAATCTACATTTCTTGTTTTTGTTATGAACATAATCAAGAGTTGCTGCCTACCTGTTCTGGTGTTAACTTTACTATAGGCTTAACCAGTAGATGCCCAAATTGCAGCACAATTAACAAAATGTAAATTGTTAAACAACGGCCCAGTAAGTAAATAAGTACCAAGATCCACATGTCCATTTTCAATTCAGGATATTGCATCATATTGTTTCCTGATATCAACCTTTACAAACACATGAACTGGATAGCAATATCATAAGACTGAAGACATTCAACAACTTAAGTCCATTCACAGTGCAGTGCATCAATGAAAACGGGAACGCTGCTTTTGCACTATCTCAGACGTTGATGGTACAGGAACAGGTCCTATATTCATAATGTTTGATGCGATGTTCCTTGGATCATGTTCGCCACGTTCTGCTCTCCTGTACAATGATTGCTCATCATCCAAACGCATATTGACAATTCTTTCAACAATTTCTGGCACATATTTGTAGGTTTTCTTCTCCTTTTTCTGACATGCTGACCAGTTCTTGTTTTGTTTGTGACACATTCTCTGGTACCTGATAGAAGGAAGCAAATGATGTAATCAGATGATTTTCTGTTTTTGTACAAAATCATTTAATTTGTTATCATCAAAACAAAGTAGTTACTCTGTTTTGTTCTTATTTTGGTGTCATCACTAAATAAATATTTTTTAGATGAGTTAGTTATTCTGGTCTATGTTGCAAGAATTTCAGCTTTTTGACATATCTGTAAGCCAGAAATAACTCTCATACTGTGTGGAGCGATGAGCACTGCAATAAACATGAGTGCATGATGCCAAATTTGTATTTACTTACATTGGCTGTCCATCTTTCTTCTTAGCAGCATATGGCCTGTCCAGGTGTCTGTTGTGATCTATCATTGCTAGATAATTTCTGGCACGGTATGATGGATATCTAAAAAATAGCATTACAAGTGAACTAAGAGTAGAAAGTAACTAGAAAATATATTTTCTGTTAGCCACGTTTCAACATTTTCCTCCACTTCTTTCAGCAACTTCTGAGTACATGTTGGATTCCAGACATGTATCAGAAACAATAGATATTGATGTAACAATTTAAAAAATATTAAATCAATTTTAGCTGACCCTCTGTTATTTGTTAAAGGGAATAACAACGATTGCTTGAAATAATATTATATTACATCTTGTAGCATAGTCCAATTTCCACAACAGCAAAAAATTCATTATAATTTTTCATAATATACATACAATATTAAACTTTGTGTACACACAAAAAAGCTTTTTAGTTAGTGCCTTGTTTTTTCCTTTTAAGAAATATAATACAGTGCTAGTTGATATTTCATTTTGAATGAAAAAGTTTTTCAGTTGAATGTTACAGCACAAAAATACATGCAGGGTATGTTGCTTTTGTGAGTATAAAATACCTGAATGCGTATCGCTTGCTGGCATACATCAAAATGACGCTACTGAAATTCTCCAAGCTCCCAGTGGCAGTTCTCCTGTGAAAGAATGGAAAACATTTTGTATGTTATCAATTTGTAATTTTTATTATTCAGCATTTGGTCACCCTCTACAACAACAACTTATGCATGGCTATTAAATAAAAAATACCCCAATTTACATCATACAAAATAATCTGTCAACCACTTTTCTAATATTTCTCATGGTTTTCATTCAATTGAACCATTGCAACGACGACACATAAAAACATGTTTATAACATTTGTAAAAACTTTTTTCAGTTTCATATGTTGGCAGATTTATTTTTACCAGTCAACAGGTATCACGTCTGACATCATTTGTCACAATTGTACTAACATTTTAAAAAGATTTATTAACCAAAATATGTCGACTGAAGATAACCACACTCACTTGTCAAAGTTGTCCAACAACAACAACGCGACGGCTTCGTGGGTGGAAAGCTGGTGCACTTCTTTTAATTCCATCCATCTATCATGGGCTGCCGCTATGTGTACTCTCCGTTTATTCCACAGATTGTCCCTTTCTTTTTTCCTTCTTTTCTTAGCCGATTCCGTTGCATAAACAGCAGCTGGCCCACGTTTTCGTTTAACAAAATCACTGGCCTCGGCCATGATTCACTAACTTGGCGGTAGCCAATACAAACACACACATGTTGATGACGTGGTACACGTTTTTCTTGCCCCATAAACACAGCGGAGCTAACCGAAGTCTGACGGACGGTACCGAATATTCATGAGCATGCCTTATATGGATCATGAATGCTGGCGCGAAGTAGAAACTCCGCGTACGCGGAGTTATGATATCGATAATTGTCATGGTCATTAGTGATTAATAATAACATAATTCTAATAAAGTAAATGCATAGAATTGCATGAATTAGTTATATTAACAGTGTTGTTGAATAATTTTGTACATTATAAAGAGATGAAAATTTCCTAAGAATTGCTTTAACATAATAGGTCACCCACGCATAAAGGAAACCAAGATGTATGTGGTTAACATAATTGGTCACCCACACATAAAGGAAACCAAGATGTGTGTGGTTAACATAATTGGTCACCCACACATAAAGGAAACCAAGATGTATGTGGATAACATAACAGGTCACCCACGCATAAAGGAAACCAAGATGTATGTGGTTAACATAATAGACCACCCACACATAAAGGAAACCAAGATGTATGTGGTTAACATAATAGACCACCCACGCATAAAGGAAACCAAGATGTATGTGGTTAACATAATAGACCACCCACACATAAAGGAAACCAAGATGTATGTGGTTAACATAATAGGTCACCCACGCATAAAGGAAACCAAGATGTATGTGGTTAACATAATAGGTCACCCACGCATAAAGGAAACCAAGATGTATGTGGTTAACATAATAGGTCACCCACGCATAAAGGAAACCAAGATGTATGTGGTTAACATAATAGGTCACCCACGCATAAAGGAAACCAAGATGTATGTGGTTAACATAATAGGTCACCCAAGCATAAAGGACACCAAGATGAGCTCACACTAATTAAATCTTGCAATGTGTGGACATTTAGGGTCTTGCTCCATTTCATTTGTCAACTTTGTTAATCCAAGTGAAGTACTTCATGAATCATGCAGCACGGCTGATAGAGCATTTCTTATATAGTGTACATAGAATAATCAAACACCAAATCAAATTAGATCATTTATGTCAAATTACAAGTAGGCCCAATAGTCTAAAGTGTAGTTTAAGTGTTGTCATGTCGAGGATGTGCCCCCCCCCCCAATAGAACATAGTGGTTGTGTGTAATTGGTGGCAAATCAACAATGAAACTGATTATCAAAATCATGTACTCTTAGTATACAACTACTTGAAGGGAAACTATTGGTGGAGACAGCCAGTAAATGTGAGTAGGGTGACATGTCAATCAAAAACGACTGGTCAGTGTGGCCACTCTAATCAGTGACCACTTTGTTATATCTCAGTTAACCTATGAGATAACATCTTTTCTAAAATAGCTCAACCTAAGCTTTGACAACAAAATACTGTTTGCTGGAAACTGCAGTAACAATGGACAAAATAAATGTATGTGCTTTTAGTGATCACTTCAAACTCAAAGCCTGTTTTTCCTTCAAGCATGGAATTTGTTTTGCATCTGTCAAAAAGGTATTTTATGTGGATTAATGCATGGATTTTTACATTTCGTCAAAAAACATGCCAACTCTGCACCTGTCATTTTACAAACCATTTCTACAATTTGTTTAAAACATATTGTACATTTTGTTTATCTCCATCACCTGTAACTTTTATAAACTCTCTTACAGCTGGACATTAGGTATTTCATTTTCAAACACAAGTCTGAGCACACTGAAAACCAGTGACAGTGACTGATGTCCATCATCCTACAGATACCAAATGACTACGAGTCCTCGCCAATAGTCCAATATTCTCACGTGCATTCTCTGTAACAACCCCCGTGGGTTTCTTGTCAAGGGACGGTGCTCCCACCCTTGGCTTCTGTGCCACTGTTGGCTTACTAAAAATAAGAAATAAATAACAACAAAAAACATTATTAAATGATATGCCAAAATATAGTTTGAACTGCTACAAGTAAATATTTGTATATTTAAATATTCTGAAAATAAAAACACATTTGAATATGACAAAACTTATATTCCTTCCATGAGCTATGAAGAGGTAGACGATTGGTACTCTTACAGGGCTGCAATTTAGGCATTTCTTCCATAAGGAAACATGCACATTGCAAAAAACTCCCAATCCTGCCACTGATGACAGCAGCTGTCACTCATGTTGAATGACAGTTGAATTATCTTGCAGTAACTTGCAGCATTGAATAAATACTGGAGTGAAAAATGTATTGGTTTTGTTCACTCTCAGGCTCAGAAGACTACCATCGATGCAAGACATGCTGCATCAAATCTACACTCCAGTCACTTAATAACATTATTATAAAACATGTAAATGATAAACACAATGAATATAGTTATGCTAAGGTTATGGGAAAATAATTAATTCATACAAACTAATAAATAGAATGTGCACCAAATGCTAGACATTAGCTACCAGAGATAGAGACCTTGTAATAATTTGGTACGATCTAAAAATCATATATAAGATATTACAAAACATATATGACATTGTGCCATGAAATAATTGAAATCGACACTATCAGTAAATTAACATAAAATAAACAATGCAGTTTCAGCTGCAAATGCCACATTGTAAATATATTTTTGTAGCATACAATTTGGGGAAAAAAAACAGAGGCCATCTTAGCACTATTTGGGGAATGAGTTCACTTATGTGTTTCTTGATGGTGACACACCTTAATGCTCCTTGTGATCTGGCAGCAGGCTTTGGAGCCAGCTTTGGTGCGGGCTTCTCCATCAGCCTTAGTGCAGGCTTTGGTGCAGGCTGTGGCTTCTGCACTTGCGCTGTAACAGAAGGAAAACCATGTCTGTGAACAGGACATACATTAACTGTAGGTACATGTAGTAGGTAAAGTCATTCCCCAGGCATTATGCCTTAGGAAGCCATGAAGGCTTACATAGCCAGCGCTTAAACCTGGTTTCAACTTAGAGTGCAGTTATACTGACTCTCCTAGACTGGACACTAGTCCATCACAGGTACCTTCCATACAGTGTTTGTACTCATTTGCAGCTGAGTAGACTGAGGCAAAGTAGGGTAAACGAAATTGCCTAAGCTTCGAAAACGAACCCGTGCCCAGTGTGGGTCTTGAACTCACAACCCTTGAATTTAGAGCCAACACCTTAACCACTAGGCCACGGCTGCCCCCCTGCTTTAACTGTAACAAGTTCTTTTCCCGTGAGTCAAAGAAGTTCTCAATGCTGTTGTTTATAAACATCTGCAACAAAGTGACATTTCAAGATGATGTGAATGATTAATTAAAGCATATTATATTAGTCAGGGTCACAGGGTCGAGGTGGGTTGACTACATGAGACAGCAGAGGCAATGAAACAGCATGCCATAGGAAAAGGGGAAGACAGCAACTGAGATAGGAGGACTGTGTAGCGGAATGTAAGAAAGGCAGAGGTGGATGACAAGTGGAGGGAAAAGACTGCTGACATGGAGAAGTGTAAAGGGATAACAGCTGGGGCAGTGCAGCAGTACATGGTCTAGCCTCACCCTTTTATAAAGGGAGCAACAAGGAAGAATATTTAACCTGTGTTCACTATTCAGTAAGAGACTACCGCCAACAGGGCGTAGTGCATTATCTTGCAGTGCATCACTCCACTGTTGACTCAGAGACTACTGCCAACAGGGCGTAGTGCATTATCTTGCAGTGCATCACTCCACTGTTGACCCAGAGACTACCGCCAACAGGGCGTAGTGCATTATCTTGCAGTGCATCACTCCACTGTTGACTCAGAGACTACTGCCAACAGGGCGTAGTGCATTATCTTGCAGTGCATCACTCCACTGTTGACCCAGAGACTACCGCCAACAGGGCGTAGTGCATTATCTTGCAGTGCATCACTCCACTGTTGACTCAGAGACTACTGCCAACAGGGCGTAGTGCATTATCTTGCAGTGCATCACTCCACTGTTGACCCAGAGACTACTGCCAACAGGGCGTAGTGCATTATCTTGCAGTGCATCACTCCACTGTTGACTCAGAGACTACTGCCAACAGGGCGTAGTGCATTATCTTGCAGTGCATCATTCCACTGTTGACTCAGAGACTACTGCCAACAGGGCGTAGTGCATTATCTTGCAGTGCATCACTCCACTGTTGACTCAGAGACTACTGCCAACAGGGCGTAGTGCATTATCTTGCAGTGCATCATTCCACTGTTGACTCAGAGACTACTGCCAACAGGGCGTAGTGCATTATCTTGCAGTGCATCATTCCACTGTTGACGCAGAGACTACCGCCAACAGGGCGTAGTGCATTATCTTGCAGTGCATCACTCCACTGTTGACTCAGAGACTACTGCCAACAGGGCGTAGTGCATTATCTTGCAGTGCATCACTCCACTGTTGACCCAGAGACTACCGCCAACAGGGCGTAGTGCATTATCTTGCAGTGCATCACTCCACTGTTGACTCAGAGACTACTGCCAACAGGGCGTAGTGCATTATCTTGCAGTGCATCACTCCACTGTTGACCCAGAGACTACTGCCAACAGTGCGTAGTGCATTATCTTGCAGTGCATCACTCCACTGTTGACTCAGAGACTACTGCCAACAGGGCGTAGTGCATTATCTTGCAGTGCATCATTCCACTGTTGACTCAGAGACTACTGCCAACAGGGCGTAGTGCATTATCTTGCAGTGCATCACTCCACTGTTGACTCACAGACTACTGCCAACAGGGCGCAGTGCATTATCTTGCAGTGCATCATTCCACTGTTGACTCAGAGACTACTGCCAACAGGGCGTAGTGCATTATCTTGCAGTGCATCACTCCACTGTTGACTCAGAGACTACTGCCAACAGGGCGTAGTGCATTATCTTGCAGTGCATCATTCCACTGTTGACTCAGAGACTACTGCCAACAGGGCGTAGTGCATTATCTTGCAGTGCATCATTCCACTGTTGACTCAGAGACTACTGCCAACAGGGCGTAGTGCATTATCTTGCAGTGCATCACTCCACTGTTGACCCAGAGACTACTGCCAACAGGGCGTAGTGCATTATCTTGCAGTGCATCATTCCACTGTTGACTCAGAGACTACTGCCAACAGGGCGTAGTGCATTATCTTGCAGTGCATCACTCCACTGTTGACTCAGAGACTACTGCCAACAGGGCGTAGTGCATTATCTTGCAGTGCATCATTCCACTGTTGACTCAGAGACTACTGCCAACAGGGCGTAGTGCATTATCTTGCAGTGCATCACTCCACTGTTGACTCAGAGACTACTGCCAACAGGGCGTAGTGCATGATATTGCAGTGCATCACTCCACTGTTGATCTACACAAAATGCTCAGTTAGATTAGTAAAACTTTGGAAGATGTGAAGCTCAGTCCTCTTCGCTCCCACTGGGACATAATGCGCTATCAAATCTTTTCCAGCCAGAATGGTCTTGCACTGGCGAGTTAGCCAAGTTCGATCCAGGTCTTCCCAGCCATCTTCATCCCTTCTTCAACAGTCCTTCACCAGGTGCCTAGTGGTCTGCCTTTTTTTACTTTTTCCAGGTGGTGTCCATTTGAGAACGGCATATAGAAGGCCAAGCCATCTCCCTCTTCTCTGCTGTACTTCATCAGTGACGTTGTTGATGTTGATGCATTCTGCGATTCCTTTGTTTGTCACTCTCTGTTCCTAACATATTTTCAGGATTCTTCCAAGATGTGGAAGGCACAAACATATATATATATATATATTATATATTATATATATATAAATATATATATATATATATATATATATATATATATATATATACCTTATAATTGGCCAAGCTTCAAAATGGCAGCAAGTAGATTAGAATGTTGGTCCTCTCAACTGAGTCCAACATTCAAAGTCTAACTGCTGTTCTACTTAGCTTACTGCAACCTATGTCATAGGAAAACACAAAGCTGTTTTGCAGAAGTAATTTCTCAGTACTTTACTAGTTTAAAGAAGTCAAAATCAGATAATTACATAACATAATATGTAGAATTATATGTCCCATCCATGTAAATTTTCCAGAATTACATTTGTTAGTATCATTGATTAAATAGCAGTCTACATACAACCCAGGTAAACCCAGTTATTATCATTAGTCTAGTACAAAGAAGAGCATGACAAAATAAAATGCATAGTTACAAAATACTGTTTTATGTTTTTGTGATGTGACAAGTTAGTTTAGTTAAATGCACCAGATGGCAGCAGAGTCATGTGCATTCTAAAACCAAAGCCCCGTCTAGGCACTAAATGCCCTATTGACTGAGCATTGGTTTTCTATGCCAAATGCATATGCACACACACTAGTGCCCTGCGTGGGCGGGGCTTTGGGTCCAAGCCTCTACAAAATTTCTTGGGCCGGGCCGGGCCTGGGCCAACATACTGCGGGCCTGGGCCAGGCCTGGGCCGAAAACAATTTAAACACAACGGCTTGGGCCGGGCCTGGGCCTAGTGTGAGCGGGCCGGGCCAGGCCTGGGCTGGGCCTGGACATAATAAAAATATTCATACAAAACACCGATTATTACTTTTTTTTTTTTTTAAACTGATTATAAATTGTAATTCTGGTTAATGAATGCTTAAAATTATTTCTTTAGTATTATATTGTTGCAAATTGAGACCTTGCATGGGATCTAATGGCCCCCATAAGTTCACTTGGCTGGAAGTAGCCAGCCCCAAATGTTTACTTTCGAAATATTTGCAGAGGCAATCAAGCCATGATTAACCATCAACTTTCACCCTTTGACCCTACCAGTGGACATTCTATTGTCTAGGTCTTCCCTCCAAACATTGCCCACCTGAATGACCTGCCCACTGCCAAGTGCCCACTAGGCCACTAGCCCACTACCCAGTACCCAACCCAGTTGGTAACTGGTATTTCTCCCCAGTCTTAATTCATTCACACTTGTACTAATTCACACATGTCTGAACCTGTCTGTCTCAGGCTAGTGGCTGCAGGCCTGCTGGAAATGCCACTGGGGGTCAGTGCCAGTGGGTAACATTTAATTGAAATATCATATTAAATTATGATAACTTAGTTGAGCTAATTCGGATTGGACAGCATAATTTTTTTACAGAGACAGCAACATCACATTTCCCAACACTACATTGGGATAGTTATTTATACTTGTGAATACAAATACTAAACTTGTACAGAAAAAAAAACGGATTCAGTAATTATTGAGCAGGGTAATCACAGCAACCATATAAGACATGTTCTTCATCAACATATATATCATATTTTCGTTGTACATATGGTATTTATGCCTGCATCCCATGGGATGCAATGATTATTTATGCATCTGGTTTTATGTTTTATGTCTATAGGATGCAGGATATTCCCAGCCAGCATGCAGTCATCGGCCCGAGGGTGGATATCAGCGACTGACAGGCGGCAGTGCTGGGCATGCACTTGCTGATCACAGCCTGCTTGCCAGTCGCAGATGCGGCACTCGGACTCACGGGAGGTGATTTATCAATGGTCGGACAGAGGGAGGCCAGAGCACTGATTTCTGATGCACACTGTACACCTATAACTAATTACTTGTATTAAATTTCGTGCGTGGTGTAAGGGAATGTTTCCTGCGCAATGATGCACCATGTGGGATGCGAAATAAAATTAAAAGAAACTAAAATTTTTATGATCCTTGTAATTATTCTTACAAAATAAAAACAAGCAATGACAATACTTATTTTAAGCTCCACATGCTTACAATATTCAATGAAAATTATTATCATTAAAAATAATCTTTACTGCAAGTCTACCCCACACCGCCATCTTTGAAGACTTTTTTACAGTTATAATTTTTTACAGTTATAATTTTATATGCGACTGGCAAGGTACATCTTTACAAATTCCTTTGTGAATGTATTTTTTATTGTTGAGCATTATATAAATTTTCTTTTTTTCGCAAAGCATACTAAAGTAGAACTTTGCACATCATAATTTTAGGTTCCAAACTCAAAGACCAAGGCTGTGAATTGACTTAATTAGCCTTAGCTTAGGCGAAGTCTGAAGTGAAGATTTATTAATACAGGCTTGATCTGTACTGTCAGTTTATGTTTATTTCTTGCGAATACTTTATCAGAACAGCAACACAGAATTATATATATATATATATATATATATATATATATATATATATATATATATATATATATATATATTCTGTGAAATCTTCATTGTGTTCTGCCCTGTATCAGTTGCTTAATTCGTTCTCGATTAATATAGGGGGAGGCAGTGTTAGTTGAGCCACCTGTGTTTCCCAGAAAACTACAGCAGTGACACTTACATGGTACCACTCAGTGATTGAACATGTTATTAGACGTACAATAAGTGCCATTTGTCACAACAGTCAGAAAATGTGAGTTAAAAGTATGTTTTTTGATGTTTTTCAAAGCTTTTTGTGATTAATGTCTGCTGATGTGTAAACTATCAACGCATATGACAAGACTTCTTGAAGAACATTATCATGGAAGAAGATTATTTACATCACTTTGCGCATTAATGAGAAGTTAATTAAAACAGCTTAATTGTCGAAACTGGTTAGTTGAGCCACCCAAGGCCCAAGGGAGGGTTACTTGAGCAGCGATTAAAGAACGAAGATGAGTGTTCTTTACCCCAAAATACACCAAGGAATTAATTTTTCTAAGCAAATTGGGAAATCAGATAGCTACAAAGCAACATATTAGCAGTTAGTTACACTAGTTGCAATTGGCCTATAAGTCTAAATTAATTAAGTGTGTTGACTTATTAATTAAGCATGTAGACTTGCGTGTAGATGTGTTGGCTGAGTTGTTAAGTTTTAGTACAAGGCCTACATAAATTATACAAATAAAGCATTTACCCAACTTATGCTGCCCTGTGGCTCAAGTTACCATAAACCAAGTGTTAGCTGAGCCATCTTACCAACCCTATTTGAATCAGCTGCATATAATTATCTATGGATACTAGATATATTATCTTGATATAAAATGATCTACTAATAATCATAGTTTATGTGAGTAAAAACAAATTTTAGTTATGAATATAACTGTGGCCTAGATATCAAAAAGAATGAAAAATGGCTCAACTAACACTACCACTGCCTTCCCCTATTTGTTTTATAGTTGCGTGTCCTAACTATGGGAATCACCCAATTTCATGGGCCGTGGCTACTTGGTAGTGTTAACTTAAGTGGCAAAAAATGGCACAAACCATGAGCATGACATAAAGCAAGTAATCCAGGAATGGTTCCGAACTGATCAGAATAGTGGTAGGAAGCACTGAATAGTGGTAGGAAGCACTGAATAGTGGTAGGAAGCACTGAATGGACCGAGCACAGGATCAGCAGAATATGGCAGGAGTAAACAATTGAAGTGAATGTATTTGAATACATTCATTTAGATACAAGTAAGAGATGACACTTATTTATTAAGTATCATCATAGAATAAATTACACAAATCTATATTTGAATACACATATCAACCTCAAAATATTAGTGATAAAATGTTAATAATATATGTATAAGAATAAGAAAAAAGAGAATATGCTTGTATTGAAAGTAATGACATGGTGTTGTTGCATTGATCAGGGAGACTTGCCGTGTTTGTTTAGAGGCTGGTATATGGAGATGTTTTTTATTATGTGTTAATACTTATATGGAATGGCTGAATGTAGTAATGAAATAAATTCACTGACACCATGACAATGTCGCTATCATGAGAGCCACCCTTAAAGAAATTACAAAGAATAATCCATGTACATATTGGAAAACAGTGTGTACTTTCAGTATAAAACAATTTTGAAGTTCAGTGTAAAAAAGGTTAAAAACAAATTTCTAAGCATTGTTTATTTAAAAGAGAACCTGGAAAAATCATAGTAAAGTTATACTGTATTCATAAATAAACGTTTGAACAGTTAATTTGCAGTTCCAGCTTGAATGTGCACATGTATATTCATACCCATCTCTAATTAGGTAGATTGCATAGTACATTTAAATTATATAGGTCTTTTGTGTACATACTGACGCCTTTTAAGAGAGTGAGTGTGGATTTTGTCTGTGATTGGATTAGGGGTGTTATTGAATACTAAAGCGATGCTATCTGTAATGCTTTTGTTTGCCAGTTCAGTGTTTGTATTTTCAATGTGGATATTCCCACGTGCACCAGAATTAGGTATTATGTTTATATTTTGTAGGTATTCAGGAAGATTTCTGTTGACATATTAACGATAACATTTTAATTGTTGTCATTTAAAAATACGTTCAACTTTTATTTAGCAGTCTGACACTTTTTAGCAATATATACAAATGTGTGCATTATATACTGTTTGTTATCATTCTTGTACCACACTTCCATAGTTTTGCTATTATGTATACCAGTTACAATAATTTATATGGGGAAGGATTAGTGACTTAATATTAATAGGTTGAATAAAATACATTGTGGAAGGTATCTTATTAAGAATAGACAACTCATATTGATTAATAAATTTAAAATGCCTTTGTATGGCCTATTTCAATCTGCATTGGACTTGGGTGTTGTTATTCTGTATATATTTATATATATATATATATATATATATGTCGTCCAATATATATATATATATATATATATATATATATATGTATGTATATATTGGACGACAATGTACCGATTAGCCGCTCATAGACTGACTGTGCCTAGTTTTGCCAAATGTATGTGTGTGTATATATACATATATGTGTGTATATAATAATTATATACATATATGTGCATATATACACACATTTATCAAAACTAGGCACAGTCGGACAATGAGTGGCTAATCATCGGCTCATAGGCAGCTTCCTATCAGTGGCAGCTTCCTATCAGTAGCCGCTTATGAGCCATCCTCGGCCCGATGTTAAGCTGATGTACAAAACCTACACTGGCTCGCAGGCGGATGCCAATGTTGGACCGATAAGTGTGCTGCCCTCGGCTCACTGCAGGTGTGCTAGCTGGGTTGCATCCCATAAAGCCCTGATGTGATGAGAAAGAGAAACTAGAACAACTAGTGACAACGGGTAAGAATGGGGGAAAGGAAGTAGAGGTCAGCAAAGAATTCCAATCCTTAGTGGTCTAGCATGATCACTAATGGCTGTACAGAGTAATGTTTAGAATTTACTCGAGCGGTACCATTCGAACAAAGGAAACGGGAAAACGTACAGACCGATCTTGCTACCGGATACACGCCAACCCTAAATAAATATAAGGATTCTCGCACGGGCCACTGTTCTGGCAAGTATTAGTACTATTATCGCGATCAAACCTATTTTTCGAGTACGCACACGAACAGTATAGCGTCATCTACTTAACAACCAAACTACATAATAAAAAAATATAGTTACCCATTGTTTCAATTTCTAGGTGACAAAACGATGTGCCTATTACGCGAACGGGAAGAAAACATCTCGGTGAGTCATGCTCATGATTCCGTTTCAGTTCAGTTCAACCCGATGACGTCCTGGAAGGGGAGTCACATCATACATGTATCGCCATCTGTCCGACTCTTAGACACTAATGTATCACAACAACACTAATCTATGTAGATGTTGACATCGTGAAATTGTACCATTTATCATTGCCATTTTAACAGTCGTTGCTCGTGCAACATTACACTTCTCCCGAGACAAACCTGTTCATGCCAACACCATTTTAACTTATTTCAATGCCCGTGACCGCAGTGTTCCAGTCGCTTCACAGTGATCTCGGCCTTTCGGGATCTCGGCCTGAGTGATCTCGGCCTGTTTTGGTGACCTCGGCCTGTGCGGCAGTGAATTCGGCCAGTACAGCAGTGATCTCGGCCTGTATAGCCAGTGATCTCGGCCTGTTTGAGGGCGTGATGTTGGCCAGAAATAAGTGTCCGACAGTGAACTCGGCCTGTGCGGCAGTGATCTCGGCCTGTAATTTTCTATAAAAACCGACGATAGATAAAACTTCTTCTTGTCTAGTCAGTGATCTCGACCTGTTTGAGGGTGTGATGTTGGCCAGAAATAAGTGTTTGTAAAATAAAACGTTGATTATGTATTGTGATAACTGATATATATACTCGACTCAATAATGTTCAATATTGTATGGTGTCTGGTCGGACTGACTTATTTTTGACAGCGATCTCAGCCTGTTTCTATAACGGGCCTTTTTATTATAGTTATGTCCGACATATTTAAATATATAAATTAAAATTATAAATTATCATCGGCAAATTTTGCGTGCTAAATATAGCCATTTTAATTAATAAGTTCTAAGTAATATTTTATTAGTATGTACAGCCCATTGCCGTGATGTGTACTGATATCATAGTATATATTATTTATAGACAGTTGTTAGTTATAATGTAGATATATATTTATTTTCGTTATTCGAGTGGGTCTCGGAATCGTGGCTAGTTTGCAGAAGACAAAAGACATAATGTAGAAAGCTTGTATTTTTATTTATAATTTCCTCAAAATCAATACATAAATGTTGTGACGTAACCTATGCAATTCTAAATCTAATCAACACAATAACAGCAAAGATGGGGGAAACCAACCAAGAAAGAATTATAAATTATATAAAATTTGTATTATAACCATATACCACATAGTATAATTAAATCGTAATCATAATATAAAATCCTGAATACAATCTAAAATATGAATTATATATATATATATATATATATATATATATATATATATATATATATATATATATATATATATATATATATATATATATATATATATATATATATATATATATATATATATATATATATATTATAGAAGTAGAGTAGAGTAGAAAGATAGGCAACTGTTTCGAGAGAGCACACTGACATCACAAGGCCATACAGTCGGGCAAATGTCTTCAGGCACTGCATCGCTGTCTTGTCCTCAGATCGATACAGGTCCCACTGCATGGCAACCTTCCCCTGCAGGTTTCGAAATGTCTTTTTCTGTTGCCTTCTCATTTTACCCTCTGACACCAGTCGCAGGGTGATTTCGATCTGAGGAACATTCAGCTCACATTTTCATATATGGACGTAAGAATTATTGATATTACTGTGTGATATTTTGGTCCTTGTATATTTGGACTGCATGACGTTACCTGAAATGAAGATGGCAATATTTTTTTTCAAGTTTAAATAATATTTTTTTCCTCACACGTGTAGTAAATTTGTAAAGTTTGTATTCATTAAAAATATATGTCACATAACTGTGAAATTATGAAGCTTACACAATTACGTTTATAGTAATGATTGTTGTGGTCCGATATATATGCAATCCACGTCTCTTTGATATACGCAACTAAACATAATGATATAATTATATACATAGTATACCGATACATATCCGGATGTTATTATTATGAAATGTTCTATGAGCTAATACACCGGGTAGTCGTTGTCCTCGGTGTCTGACTCGTAGGCTTGAGGGGTTACATCCGCAATGGAGTCCTCCTGGACGACCCTCGGCGCTTGCAGTGGAGGTAACGTCACCTCCATGTCTGTAGTATTCTGAAGCAAAAAACTTTGTCATCAGCATAATCATCGTCATCATCACAGTTTTAGAAATGTTTATCTACTACAATCTGCAGTTTTTGCGTGGATTGATGATTATGAAATTATTAGTTCTATCTACAAGGCGTAGGTTGCGTCAGGGTAATTAAACTGAGGTTGCAGTGTCGATGCTGACGTGACCAACGTCCACATCTGCCGTGTTGTTAGGTGCCTGTGACAGACGGGTTGGCGGCGGCGGCGGCGGCGGCGGCGGCGGCGGCGGCGGCGGCGGCGGCGGCGGCGGCGGCGGCGGCGGCGGCGGCGGCGGCGGCGGCGGCGGCGGCGGCGGCGGCGGCGGCGGCGGCGGCGGCGGCGGCGGCGGCGGCGGCGGCGGCGGCGGCGGCGGCGGCGGCGGCGGCGGCGGCGGCGGCGGCGGCGGCGGCGGCGGCGGCGGCGGCGGCGGCGGCGGCGGCGGCGGCGGCGGCGGCGGCGGCGGCGGCGGCGGCGGCGGCGGCGGCGGCGGCGGCGGCGGCGGCGGCGGCGGCGGCGGCGGCGGCGGCGGCGGCGGCGGCGGCGGCGTGCACCTGCCAAGAAGACAGTGACTGGTTTTAGTCCAAAAACACACCTATTAACACATTTGAAGCAATATGCAATTATTTTAAATTATGATAACTTTATATAATTACGGGTTGTGTGCACTCGTGCCAGCCACTTGAATTTACAAAAAAATGCAGGTTTTGCATGATAAATTATTTACATTTAAATTATTGTAGTTCGTCCAATATAACCTTTGGTGCCCAATTGCAGCACCTCCATTGAGGCAGGTCAACGAAACCATTGATCAGCTGCCTGTAGAAGGCTCTGCTGACACCTGCAAATTCACACAAATAAATGTATACTATAATTATGATGAAATATTAAGAAACCCAATACATCTGATGAAATATTAAGAAACATAATACAACCCATACTTTTTTATACATCAGTTCTTAGAAAAATGATGCCATCCCGCCACATAGCAATTAGCTTTCGGGTTGTCATTATTTCTGTATAGTATCAACAGTGAAAATGACTGCATAACGCATGCAACATCCTTGTCCCGCACACTCTCTGTTGCCATAAGTTGCACATGTCGCACAAAAGAGCCTCTTGACGTTCACGCACGATTCGTAAACAACGGAGACACGCGCAAGGTTCGCGATTCATGATCACGATCACAAACAATAAAAATCTTGTAGTCCTATTTTTATCAACTATTAAACTCTTATAGTCGTACTTTCACAAACAATTCAAACATCATACTTGTAAGTAAACCCAGAGCGGAGTCCTCGATATTCCCCTCTTTACGATTCTTACAAATCATAGCCCATTCTGACCAATCATCTTTATGGAACACATCGCTCTTACCTCGGCCCACGTCGATTTGGTCTCCCACGCAATTAGTAGGGCATAATTTACGCTTTTGTAGGCCAACTCGTCGACAACATCAAAAGGAAGCCATATTCAGACAAACAACACGAACAGATCTGCTCAATGAAACAATGCAAGAGCAGAGAGCCAATGACTACCGCCTGCTTCTACACACTCTTTACTCACACAAATCAAAGATAGACAAAATGAAAAGATCAGCTCAATAAAACAAAGTAAGAGTAGGAAGCACATTATTATGACATCCACCTTTTTAACGTACAAATAATATTTAAAAACTGATTACTGCATGCATGGTAAATGTTAACGGGATATTATATTTGTGACGTCATTGCGACACCTATATCGGCTAAGAATAAGATCCAGACCGATCGTCAAAAAAACATCTTTATTGCATTGTACATTGTTTATCGTAATACATGATACAACTTCTTGTATCGATAAATGTGGCCTACATTACTATAAAAAGGCCCGTAATAAAAGACAGGCCGATATCACTGCTGTACAGGCCGAATTCACTGCCGCACAGGCCGATGTCACTGGCCGAGTTCACCAAAACTGGCCGAGATCACTCAGGCCGAGATCCCGAAAGGCCGAGATCACCGGCAACGTTCCAGTCGGTTCCAAGCGGCGCCGTCTGGCGGACGTTAATCGGTACCTCAAGATATTGTCCGGGATTGGGCGATATTTGGTGTTGTCATGGGTGTCGTTCATCCTGTTAATAACATATATACAACAGTGAGGTACCTAGACGTATGATAGAACATGTATCGAGCTATATATGCCTATAAGAGCGATAATCCAAATGCACTGGCTTTCGACGTCGGTGAACGTTTTACAATAATCGACAACACGAAAGACTGCCACTGGTGGCTTGTCCAGAACGACCGGGACGAAACTGGCTACGTCCCTGCCAACTATATTAAACAAGATGAGGTACATTTTGTCTGTCTAATAGTATTGCTGGATTAACGCAAATTTCGTTGAACTGACTTAGCCCCTTGCCTAGACTAGTCCTGGGCCCAGAGTAAGGCTAAGCCTAGCGTAGCCGTGGCGGGTGTCGGATGTCCCATGGCCATGCCCATGGCATGGGCCGAACCAACCGTTTTCGCAACCGGTGAACCGTGTATGTAACCGGTGCCAGCGGGCTCCGTGGGCCGAAACGACTATCGTATTCTAACTGGAAAGGGGAGTCCGTGGACCTTGTTACGTTCTTTATTTTCGACTTGACTTTTTGTGACTTGCGTTTTGTAATTGGGAAATGTTATATGCTAAATTAATAGTGTTCAAATACAGATGTGTTAAGAATTAAATTGTTTTTTATTAAATATAAACATATATACAGATGAAGATGCAAAAACAAAAGTTTAACACTTGACATATAGGCAGTCAGTTGGTTTAATCATCAAATTAAACATGTAATCAATAAAAGCATTTTGATAAATAGATAATACCAAATAATATTATACAAAAGTATAAACATATATACATAAACAAGTTTAATTTTAAAATGTGACGATTTTAGCCGTCCGGTTGATAACCTTGAATTTAAAAGTCATTTAATACTATTCTCTAAAATATGTTAATAGATAATATTATATGTAATACATAAAACATATTATATGTAACATAATATCAACATGATATAAATATTCAATAGTCATAGAATTGTCAGATGCCTAATCAAGTTATTTTCCAACTTTGACGATAGTAGCCAGTCAGTTGATAACCTTAAATTTATTATGTCATATCTGTTATCTTATGGGTATTTCTCTGTAATAAGTATATGTTATTATTATATTAGCATGTGCGTATGTTTTTGTGCGCATTTGTGCACAATCATAATTAAATTTTTTTTTCGAATCAGGCTGTGGGCCGAAACGACTATTCTTAGAATTCCGCTACTAATGTGGGCCAAATCGACCGTTGTTGAATTCAGTAGCGACGCGGTTTTCAGTGAAGTGGGCCGAACCACCCATCTGTGTGGGCCGAAACGACTAGGCCAAACCATTCGTCGGGGTGGGCTGAACCCGTCATGGGCCGAACCATCTGCGACCCGCCGTGGCGGCTATGCCTATGGGCATGGCTATGCATAGGCTAAGGCCTAGACTATGGCTATGCTATGATAGGCTAAGCCTAGTATAGGTCAGGAGCTCGCGTCTAGGCTAAGGCTACACTGGCCTTAAGCCTAACTTAGGGTACTACACTGACTCTAATCAGGCCTTGAATCTAGACAGTAGACATCACTAATACTCATAGGAGAAGGCGGAGCATGTCCTCACGTAGTCGTTTAGCTGTGATCAGCTGTAAAGGGAGTATGACATCATGATCAAGCATCTAGTCAAACGCCCCAGTACTAGTCAAACGCCCCAGTAAGGGCATAGTTCCATATGGTCAAAAACTAACGTGAATACCATTTGGTATCGGAACTAATAACTTTAAAGATTTAAAACTGACATGCACATGCTAACCATTTTACGTGACATACCATAGATCTGCACATTGGCATCAACAAGCAGAAGAAATATGCTCCATTAAATATGATTGATTAAATATGATTGAATTATGATTAAATCCTGCCCACATACTCTAGTTAGGAACTCAAGTGACACTAGCACTCCTGTCAGTGTGGTAAGAAATCAACTTCCTCTGTTGTGTGTGGATCTTGTACATTTCCATTCTTTCTTGAATCTTGATACATGTTTGAGGCTGGTGTTCTTTCTCTCCAGGTGGCTGCTGATGCTGTTGATCCACTATAACCGGGGCCTTCTTGGCGGTCTCTTTCCCGTTATCTTCATGCTTAGTGCCTCTTTTATAATAGAATCATTTTCTCATCACAAGACCATATACCATTTCAAACTATTCATCTTGATCACTTCTACAGTTGGGGTGATGTGATCTTGCTCTCCCTGTAGAGATGATAATTTCACTGTCTGTCCCATTTGGTGACACCCTGTATATCATTCTATTCATCTAGTGGACACTATTTTCTGAAATCAATGTGTGCACGGCGTCACATAGTGTTATGCTTCATCATAAAACGTCATAATTTTATATTTATGCATGGTTATTGTCAAATAACTTTAGTGATATACATATGAAAGGTTTCAGGCAAAAACTCGATAAATGCCAATTCAGGTGACATTTCTGAATAGGCCAAGTTTCATATTTGAAATCTGCAATAAATTATAAGATTTCAGGTACCATGTACTTTAATGTTATATTCTTAAGATATTCCAATATCGCATGCAAGTTTCTGTACACTCTGAGGATGAAACACATAAGTAATTTTTTCTATGAAAAAAAACCAGATTTATTGTGTTTTACTCTGAAAAAGATCATATACTCAGCATCAAAAAACTTACCACTAATATAATGTTGGAAAACATAATAAAAACAATTGTATTGATATAGAATGATTGACATTTTGTTTACATAAATCTGACATTAGATCAGTTATGAGAGCAGCGATTACTGCGCGTGACAGCCATAAGTTACGCAAAGTGATTTTGCAAATTCACACTTCAATAAAATGCATGTGTAACTACCATTGGCTGTGATATGGGCAACACATGCCTTGCACCAGACGCTGGTATGGCCTGTTGGGGGATTTTGATCCACTCATCTAACAATGCCTGGATGAGTTCCTGTCTGTCTCTGACACCTTCGACACACACACCTCTGAAATTCGATGGGGATCAGACCAGGTGAATAAGCCATCCACGGCATGGCAACAGCGCTAGTGGGTCCACCAAAGATGCTGCTGACACTACACTAATCTGTTTTGGCGGTAGACAGGGCTGAGGACCAGACACATGTATTGTCTCCTTGCAGCCAGGTTTCTATTGTGAAACCTCCTTAGACTAACAGTTGAGTTGCTGATTCACCTGTTATTGCAACCCAGTGTTACAGCAACTGTGTGGCTTGCCATACAATACCTGTCCCACATATGACTGGTGAGGATGGCGATCGACTCGATCTTGCAGATATGTGTGATTGGTGGTCGCTCAGATCGTAGGCTGGGCATGTGTCGACTGCCTGTCGTTGTACCAGCTGGCTAAACTTGATACTGCTTGATGAAAGTAGCCATGGTGACAAGACACATCATGATATGAGAGTCCACTTGCCAACATGCCAAAAGCGCTTTTGCATTCATCACTTGATAGGCTCAGCATTTTGATTCTTAGATAAAGTTCTATGGTGGCCTTTTGATTGGCTTTATCAAGGCTTCACATACCACTCCTTAAAATCACCGCACAGGGAATTACCATCAACATGAAGTTATCGTCTTCAAGAAATGAGACCGGTCCCTAGCATCAAATTATCGTCCCATCTCCTTAACATCGATTTGTAGCAAAATACTCAAATACATTGTATATTCTAACATCGTGAACCACTTTGATCGATACACAATATTAACAGACAGACAACATGGCTTCCGCAGTAAACACTCCACAGAATCTAACTAATACTCACCACACACGATCTAGCTAATTCTTTAAATAATAAATCCCAGATGGACATGATAATAATTTACTTCTCAAAAGCATTTGACACCGTCCCCCACAACAGGTTTCTAAATAAAGTTAACAGATATAGCATCCACAACAAACCATACGCCTGGATCTCAAACTTCCTCAAGTGTCGTGAATAGAGAGTTGTTGTTGGTGGAGAACACTCGTTGTTTCGGGTGCACCTCAGGGCACGGTACTGGGACCGTTACCTCAGGGCATGGTACTGGGACTGTTACCTCAGGGCACGGTACTGGGACCGTTACCTCAGGGCACGGTACTGGGACCGTTACCTCAGGGCACGGTACTGGGACTATTACCTCAGGGCACGGTACTGGGACCGTTACCTCAGGGCATGGTACTGGGACTGTTACCTCAGGGCACGGTACTGGGACCGTTACCTCAGGGCACGGTACTGGGACCGTTACCTCAGGGCACGGTACTGGGACCGTTACCTCAGGGCACGGTACTGGGACCGTTACCTCAGGGCACGGTACTGGGACCATTACCTCAGGGCACGGTACTGGGACCGTTACTTTTCTTGGTATACATTAATGATCTACCTGACAATATTCACTCCACAGTCTGTCTGTTCGCGGATGACTGTGTCTTCTACAGAGAAATACAAAATGAGTTTGACTCACAAGAACTACAGAAACATCTAAACAGATTCATTTTTTGGCACAATGGGAACATGATTGGCAGATGTATTTCAATCCCCCAAAAAGCTTCCTTATGAGACTTACACATGCAAGACATGTAAAACACTTCAATTACACACTAGGAGATTCAATACTCCAGGAAACTGATAGTCATCCCTATCTAGGAGTCTATCGCTAAAGATCTCACCTGGAATAAACACATCCACCAGATCACAGCCTCAGCAAACCATACCTTTGCATTTGTCAGACAGAATCCCTACTCATGCCCTCAAAACATCAAAATAACTGCCTACACAACCCGTGTTAATCCACTCCTAGAATAGAGACCCCCACACCCAGGTCCTCATTAACAAAATAGAGATGGTGTAAAGACAGATGGCTCGCTTTTGTTACAATGACTACACATCCAGAGAAACTGGGTGTGTGTCAGAAAATTACACCTAGAGCAACTTGCAACCAGAAGAACAAACATACGTTTTACCATATTTCACAAAGCCATGCATGTTCATCTATCCTTGCCTGTTGGAAACCTCCTCCAGCCCGTCCAACGCCAGCATCTAAAGAGCATAGCCTTCAACACCATCCACATCAGCAAGATTTGTTACAAATTGTTTTATTTATTCACTACCAGACACAGTAGCCAGCATCAGAGAACTACAGCAATTTTAGCAAGCTCTCACACACTTAGTCCCAAACAAACACGACTAAATAGCATGCGCACCCAACTCTGACCATCTTTCGTTATAATACTGTAGATGCCCTGAGTATCGAGGAATAAATTCTACATAGGAGTGTTGGCCAGTACCTCTACAAGACAAGACATACATTTTCCCATACTCGTAGAACTTTCAACGGTGATGGTTTCTTACATTGTTAAATTTTTCTGGAATAGTTTCATGGCTAAATGAAAAAGATGGATGCATACTGAACAAAACCCTCCATGGTTGACTGATTTTAGACCCCCCATGGTGAAGTGCTGCTGTCAATAGACCGGGCAGTATCAGCAATACACACTGTGGCAGCCAGCAGAGGAGGGGTTCTGACACAGCAACAAACACACAACCTACAGTATGTATCATCCAGTCAGCATACTTCTAATTATTCTATTTTACTATTGTATACTAACTCTAGATTTAGGTAAATGAAGCCCTCCCATTCCTGTTATTTGTTGTAAATAATAAAGTCTTTAGTATTGTATTTTGTGCATGTGTCTTTGCATGCATGTGAATAATAATGTATGTTACACCATAAGCTCTTAGCAACTTTCTTGCCTGCTGTATAATACTTTGAAAAAATACTGTCAACCTTAATAGGGACAATCAGTTGCTGTAGTCACATACTTTTGCAGCACTATTCCCTAAAATTGCCTGATGACATTGTTTGATATATTGGTTAGCTACACTGCCGAATAGCTGGGAACATACAGATGTGGTCTAGAGCAGTAGCTCCACCATCAACATTGTTATAGATTTTAGTATCTTTACTAAATAATGGGGCTTTGCCAATTATTATTGTCCCTCCGTATAACTAAGGGACGTTCATGATGGACTCGTATCACTCTGGTTTTGATGACTCGTATCACTCTGGTTTTTATTACTCATATCACTCTGGTTTTTATGACTCATATAACTCTGGTTTTTATAGCTCATATCACTCTGGTTTTTATGACTAGTGTCAGAAATTATAATATTACCCAAAATAGCGTATACACAAGACTGCACGAAACACAGGACTTTGAGTCTGATAAGCCATGTATCAAAGATACTGTTGGATATCATCTGAAGAATGTCATATTAAACACGAGAAAAAGTAGGTGAAGAACAGTTTGGGTTTGTGCAAGTTGAAGGCACTTCAGGTGTAATGTTGGTACTCTGTAACATCATAAAGAAAACAGAAGTTAAGAACAACAAAACTGAGCTATGGCTGATGTTCATAGACTACATGTGGGAATCCTTGCTGGAACGTGGTGTCCTAAACACCTTTCTGGTTGTTCAGTGAGCCATTAGACTTTTAGTGGAATGAGCTTGCAGCAGAATTACAGCTGATGAGAATGGTGATGATGAGAATGGTGCTGATGAGAATGGTGATGATGTTTATGATGACTGAGTTTCCTCCTCTGTACATCATGTAGCAAGTTAGAGCAACATCGACAGAGCGTGGTGAAACACCAACAAGAGCGTGCACCTGAGAAGCACCGACCAGCACCTGTGCCACCTGCTGGAAACGATACTCACCAGAGCCGAAGTGATTCATTATCAGATAGAGGTACGGTGACTTGTAGAATTTCCTTCTACCTGAGGCCCCACAATCATAAAAGTTGCTGTTGATACTGATTGACATGTCAGCTAGAAGTCTTGTGTACTTAAGATTTATGTTTCTGTTGTTTAGACATAAATGTGTATATGACTATATTTATAATGTAGCAGCAATACTTTTGGCGTTTGTACTAAAAGTTTTGTGTATAGGTTTTACTATATACCAACAATATTTTTGGCATTTGTATTAATTCTACTATGTATAGATTTGTTTTTAGACCTATATTTACAACTTTTAGATATATCTGGTAGTTTTATTCTAGCCACTGAGAATGTAATTTCAGTTAATTATGTTATTTGCTACAGCTGTCCCAAATATATACAGTTAAGTAATGTTCATTCTAATAACATACATTTTGAGATTGTAATTGTAACAAAAATGTGCTGATGTCCTGGAATTGTAATCACAATCAATACTTTTTAAAGAAAACCTAACCTTGTCTTGCGCTAGGATTGTTGAGGACTTTTCCAGAACATTCTGCTTTCAACTGCACAATTGTACTTTTCTAGTTAGCAGTACGAGGAGCGTGAAGTCAAGACAAGCTCCTCCTGTTCCCTCCTGCAGCCCATCGACTGGGAGAGACGATGGCGGTGCACAGTGTATCAACGAGCAAGCCACAGGTGACGTAGTGAGTGAGGTGGGGGAGACAGTCTCAGAATCTGCTACCCCCAACCCAACGGTACACAGCCCACCAAGTGACCATCCCTCTTGCGCAGTGCCACGCAGTATCGCCATGGATACAGTGCCGCAAAATATTGCTATGGAGATGGTGGAGCAAGTGCGTCGAAACACTCAACTTAGTTATGAACTTTCCCACACAGCAGTGGCCACAGTGCTGACCCAGTTAAAGGACAATGTTCCTGGTCTGAGTGGAGTCATGGAAAACATCCTGCAGACATTAATCCAACAGAAGGTATGGTATGACTGCGTGTGGAAGAACAAACCCAAAAAGTTAGTTGACAATTACATGAGATTTACACATTTGATACATATATAATTTGATTTGATACAAACAACACATACTTATTTAAAGCCGTACTTAGTTAAAGTTGTATTTCATTAAACTTGACCAACAATTTCAATAATTATCTTGATGACTTTTATTTTATCTGCCTTTTTAAAGACATACTTGAACAGATCACCCCACATTAATTGTTATAAAATAGTAACAAACAACTGTTAACTCACAGGAAATATGCAGTTTTATGATATTAAGATTTTACAAACTATTGTACTGTCACGCATCAAGTCATATTTGATTGCATTTGATATCTCTATCATAATGATTAATTTGAGAGAAATCCCAATCAATGAAATGTGGGCTTCAAAATGTAGCATTGGTTTATCCATTCTTAAATTCATTAGCTTTCTTTGGTATACTTTGCAACCAGCTTTCTAAACAGAAAGTCTTGAAGAAGGGCAAATGTCTGACAAAGAGGATAAAATAAAAGGCTGTCGTAGGCACGACCATCTTCCACGGAAACGTTTTGTGCGCTTATGGTTACACTTTTTTTAAAGTTCAAGACTGGCAAAAATTTATTTCCAGCTAAGGGCCTGTTTCAGGGTAATCTACCATTGTGGCTCCACACAAAGAAAGGACTTGACTACTGTAGTTTAAGCAAACAAATATTTGACCATGGAAACATTGCAGTCACCAGAGTCTTTGAGGTGATAAATAGGTGCCGTATTGCCTGCAGCTATGCAACAAGTCATGACTACTGTATGACTGGTGACAAGTGTAACGTAGTTACTACCTGGCCCACATGTCACAGAAATGACCCAAACTAAACAGAAAAAACAGGTGACTCTTGCTATAAGGAACGTGTTGGGACTTCATCAAACTGTTCAATAAATGTTCAATTTCCATGGCTACATAAACCAGTGCTGGCCAGAACAGGGATTTCATAGTTGTTCCTTTTAAGCAGATGTTCCTTACATCAGGAGTCCCTATAGCAAGAGGATGCTATATCATGATTTTGATCAGAAGGTGTAGTTTTATAATATTCAAAGTATGCATGGTTTAACAAACACAAGGGGATGGAGAGAATCTACTTCATGACCCTGTCCTTTACCCCTTCAGGCTAACCACGAGACCTTTGAAGGCAGCCAAGATGTCCAGAAGTTAGAGATTATCTTCCAGGAGTTGTCTGCATGCAAGGATGACTCCCAGCAACGCAGCTGGTTCCTGCATGAAGATGAACACACCATCACCAAGCACCTTAGTGAACTACTCTCAATTCTGGCAGGCAGCATCTACTGCAGTTGTTAAGATTATAGTTTAGCGGAGTATAAACATGCATTTTTACTAATATTATAGGATTTCATACATAAATTGTTTGTTGTTTTGCCTACATGGTCTGAACAGTGAATCTTTACTCTCCATGTCTAATGCTGCATTATTGTCTTATCTTCACTCTCCTTGTCTAATGCTGCATTGTTGTCTTGCCTTCACTCTCCCTGTCTAATGTTGCATTCGTGTCTTGTCTTCACTCTCCTTGTGTAATGCTGTACTTGTCTTCACTCTCCCTGTCTAATACTGCATTCTTGTTTTATCTTCACTCTCCAGTCTAATGCTGCATTCTTGTCTTGTCTTCACTCACTCTGTCAAATGCTGCATTCCTGTTTTTGTCTTCACCCCCTTGTCTAATGCTGCATTCTTCTCTTATATTCACTGTCCCTGCCTAAAGCTGCATTCTTGTCTTGTCTTCACTCTCCCCGTCAAATGTTGCATTCACATCTTGTCTTCACTCTCCCTGTCTAATGCTGCATTCTTGTTTTGTCTTTACTCTCCTTGTCTAATGCTCTATTCTTTTCTTGTCTTGTCTCACTCTCCCTATCTATTGCTGCATTCTTGTTTTATCTTCACTCTCCCATCTAATGCTGCATTCTTGTATTGTCTTCAGTGTCCCTTTGTAATGTGCATTCTTGTTTTATTTTCACCCCCTTGTCTAATGCTGCATTCTTGTATTATCTTCACTCTCCCTGTCTAATGTTGCATTCTTGTCTTGTCTTCACTCTCGTGCCGAGCTTGAGTCTCCTGAGGATTTTAGTACAATAGACGTATTTTGTATATTATAATGTTGCTGCATCCTATCTATCTATCATCCTATCTATCTATCATCCTATCTATCCCTAGTATTGTTCTCAGGCATTTGACACAGCAGTCACAGAGACAATATTTACATTGTCCTTTCAGTCAAATGCTGATCCTCAGCTGTGTAGACATGTGATTGACAGGGATAACTATGAAGCCATACAGAATCTGGTCCTTTATTATCAGATGGTAAGTCTGTCACAGTAACTAACTGTTTCGTTGTCTTCATTTGTGAGATTTTATTGCCAAGGTTCATGTTGGATAATTCATAGTCAGTGAGACTATTTGATTTATGATTCAGCAGACACTTGTTTCTCACAGGTAAACAAACAAAGTCCGTATGCGTCGCATAGCGAGTACCTTTTAAAATCTACTGGCCCAACGGGCCACTGGGTACAAAAGCTTAATGTCAAAGCCTGAATTACTATTGTGTGATTCTGTGCATATTTAAATATGTGCCATTAATCAGATATATATATATATATATATATCTGATTAATGGCACATATTTAACATATTGACATTAAGCTTTTGTACCCAGTGGCCCGTTGGGCCAGTATATTTTAAAAGGTACTCGCTATGCGACGCATACGGACTCTGTTTGTTTACCTGTGAGAAATATATATATATATATATATATAATATAAAGCCTGTTAAGTTAATTATTTAGAGTGTCAATGATTTGACCATGTATGTAACCATTGTAGCGTTATTAAGTAAAGTGATGAGATGAATCCTGTCTATTTGCAGGAGACCCGAGTGCCACTGAGACTGCTGTTGCTGAAGGTGTTTGGGGCTCTGTGTGGACTTGGGCCTACGATCATCTCAGAGTTGCTGGCATCAGTTCTACCACTGGAGCTGGCCCGAGATATACAGACTGACATCACAGGTGGCTGCATACATTGTATTTCTAAACACCTTAACAATACATGTCTTCTCAAATGGAACATAACCTGCCAATCAACACCACCATGACTGCAACCAACCTGATAGGACTGTTGTAATGTTTCTACTGGGGTCTGTCACACCCCCTGTCACAAATCCTGTTACACCCCCTCTCGCACCACATGTCACACACCCTGTCACACACCCTGTCACACACCCTGTCACACACCCTGTCAAACCCCGTAGCACACCCCCTGTAGCACACCCCCTGTTACACCCCATCACACTTGATACTTGACACAGATGATCACAACTTCACAGAGCAGTGACCCATATTGCAGCATAGTAAAGGTCAGTTCTTATAGAGTTCCAGTGTCCAGTCTGTAGGACTGCTCAATGCATTTTACACTTCTCCCCCTGACAGACCTGTTCATTCCAACGTCATGTCGACTTCTCTGGGAAGCATTAAGCCATGCTGCAATTACTGCATGAAGACTTGTTCGTTCACATATCCACCACTGTCTCTGTAGCCATGAATGTGTAAATCTTCGAGATGGCAGCAAGAAGATTCAAACCCGCAAGGTTGAAAAAAATAATAATAATTTTTTTAATGAAACAATAATTTTTTTTATTTCAATCAATTTTTTTATACGATAAGATATGATAATAAAACAACATTTCAATTTTCCTTTCATAATTTATTAGTTGTACAGAAATAGCCTAGATGTGACACATAAGTGGTGTCACTATGTCCATAACAGTTCAAACATAATTCAACAGTTCCGATCAATATATAGTCCCTAACCATGTTTGCCATTTAGCAACTTGTACATGAACACAAGTTTACCAGCCTTTTCAGTGCCGAGGCAGTTTCTTACTTTTGAGTGTATGAATCCAAAGCTGAAGAAAACCAGCTTCACACTGCTTGCAACCAGACATTGTGCACTTGTTATTTGTTGCATTGAATTTTTCATTATGGCCAGCAGCTCTTATAGGTTGTGAAGATCACTGCACTAACTGGAGCCATCATTGTATTCACTGTCTGGCTTACACCAATGGGATTAGTGGCCTAATAGCTGTGCCAGACACTAGGTAGTACTCTGCTGCCAAGGCTGGCAGCTATGATCACATAGCCAAACTGTATTCACACCTTGGGACTTGGGACTAAGGGCAGTGTTAGGGCACCATATTCAAACAGGAAATATATTCACTTTAGTGAGCAGTATTACTATTAGGCAGGGTAATGTAAAAATCGTTTGATTTAAATCAATGACTTTAATAAAAAATCATTTGATTTAAATCAATGATTTAAATCAGCTCGATTTAAATCGCCATCCCTGAACCCATGTTCTTTCTGCGCCACATAATGTGTATATTCTGTGTGGGGGCAACATTGTGTATTGTAGATCTCCAGAAACTCTGCTTCTCGTCCCTTGTGCTCACAATGGTGCTGTCTATGGGTGAAGCCTTGCCAGTGCACCATTATGGTAGGTCTACCACACCACTCAATACAGCAGTACACCACTCAGTGCAGCAGTACACCACTCAGTGCAGCAGTACACCACTCAGTGCAGCAGTACACCATTCAGTGCAGCAGTACACCATTCAGTGCAGCAGTATTCCACTCAGTTCAGCAGTACACAACTAAATGCAGCAATACACCACTCAGTGCAGCAGTACACCACTAAATACAGCAGTACACCACTCATTGCAGCCGTACATCGCTAAATACAGTAATACACCACTAAATGCAGCGGTACACCATTCAGTGCAGCAATACACCTCTAAATACAGCAGTAAACCACTAAATGCAGCAGTACACCACTCAGTGCAGTAGTACACCTCTAAATATCACAGTACACCACTCAATGTCTTAGTACACCACCCAGTGCAGCAATACACTACTAAATGCAGCAGTACACCACGCAGTGCAGCAGTACACCACTAAATGCAATAGTACACCACGCAGTGCAGCAGTACACTACTCAATGCAACATGTGCAGTACACCACTCAATGCAACATGCATCACTCAGTGCAAAATACACTGCTAATCACAGCAGTACACCACTAGATGCAGCAGTACACCACTAAATGCAGCACTACACAACTAAATGCAACAGTACACCACTAAATGCAGCAATGCACTATGCCCAAATATCTTCACTCTGTTAGCTCAGCAACAGAGCACTGTAACATTATACTGTGTTAATCCAGTAACATATCACAGTGGTAGCACAGTAGCATATGACTGTGATGTATATATCAGTAACAGAGCACTGTGATAGCCCATTAGCAAAACATTGTGATAGCTATGTAACAAAATATGGTAGTAGTTCAGTAGCATAAGACTATTATGGATAGCTCAGTAGCAGAGCATTGTGGCACCTCAGTAACAAAACACTCTGGTAGTTCCATAACAGAGCTCTGTGGTTGCTCAAACATATAATACGATATCTAGCTCAGTAACAGAGCACTATGGTAGCTCTATAAAAGAATGCTTTGGTTGTTAAGTAACTGAACACTAATACCTGGGTAGTTCAGTAATGTAACACTGGTAGTTAGCTCACTGGTACAACATGACAGTAACTCCACAGTACAGTTCATAAGTATTCAAGAGAAACTCAACCAAATAAATTTTGTTCATTTTCAGCACATCTGAATGTTGACTTTGTCAAGTATTTGTTAGAACACATCGAGACTGTGTCACCAAATGATGTCAGTGAACAGGTTGGGGATGTCTTTCTCAATGTCATCTTTGCCTTCAATCTACACTTTGAACTGCCCAAAGAGAATTTGGTGATGCAAGCACTCGCAGAAGTTGGAAATGTCAAAGTGTTCACAGAGAAACTCATGTTGTTGTTCAACCGTGGAGGTATGTCAGTGGTGTCTTCTCATTCTGTGGATGAATGTCAGTGGTGTCTTCTCATTATGTGGTGGTATGTCAGTGGTGTATTGTTATTCTGTGTTGGTATGTCAGTGGTGTCTTCTCATTCTATGAACGTGTGTCAGTGGTGTCTTCTCATTCTGTGGCGGTATGTAAGTAGTATCTTCTCATTCTGTGGAAGTGTGTCAGTGGTGTCTTCTCATTTTGTGGAGATGTGTCAGTGGTGTCTTCACATTCGGTGGAGTTGTGTCAGTGGTGTATTCTCATTCTGTGAAGGTGTATCAGTGGTGTCTTTTAATTATGTGGAGGTGTGTCAGTGGTGTCTTCTCATTTTCTGGAGATGTGTCATTTGTGTCAGTGAAACTGTTAGATCTTGAACCGAAGTGACAACATTGCTTGTGTGTCAGCTGTTTGATTATGAACCAAAGTCACCACATGCTCTTGTCTTAGCTGACCCAGTGAGGCTGTTCGAGCATGAACCAAAGCCGCCCAACTCAGTGCTGAAGTTGACGTCAGACCTCTACTCTAGTGCCTCAACAGCAGACCTGCTGTACACCAACGACGCAAAGGTTCTCATTGACATTGTGGTGCGGCAGCTGACTGACCTCTCTCCTGGTGACATGGTACTATGCTACATCTCATCACATTCTCACATTTGTTTTACACAATTTAACTTTCATGCAATTCAATCAGTACATATTTAAGTTAGTCATTTCACAGATATATTATAAGTTCATCTCGTTATTCTGGTCAACAGTATTTTCTAAACTCCCTGTAACTGGCAGCCTAAATCCTGGCTGTTATGATGACCTTTGCACATCCCTACTCATTCAGTCAACCGTATCCTCTTGCCAGGTAGTTAACATAATTGACTGAGCAGCATCCATATCAGGTTACACATTAACCCCCCCCCCCCCCGTGTGGGGTCTTTTACTTCCTCTTGCATCAGACAACAGAAGGGACCAACAGCTTTTAGTGTCTCCTCTGAAAGACACAGGCAAAGTGGAGTGAAGTTCAACAAATAGACAAAATAAGACAACCTATATGTTACACATTTACCCCATGTGGGGTATTTTACTTCCCCTGGCATAGTCACCTGGTAGAAGGGAACAATGGCTTTTAGTGTCTCTTCTGAAACATGCAGGCAAATTGGGGTGAATGAAATTGCCCAAGTTTCGAAGCCCGGTCCCCTTGACCGACAGCTCTACCACACAGCCACCACGCCCCACACACCCGTGTTCATGATATCATGCTTAATGATTCTGGTCTGTTGCACCTCTGAGTTTAGTTCCCTGAGGATCTATATGCTGTATAGGTGTTATAGGTGTTATAAGTGTTATAGGTGTTATTGGTGTTATAGGTGTTATTGGTGTTATAGGTGTTATAGGTGTTATTATTATAAAAAAATTACTAATGATGATGGGATTTTAAAAGACATTAGTCAGCGTTACATAGTGAAGCTGACCCCAATCCTCAGATGGAGACTATGATCCAGATGATGAATGACCTTGAGAAAGACCTTACAGTGTACAAAGTATGTACCTAGTGGGGTGCAGTGGTCGTGTGGTTGAGCATTGGGCTTTTGGTTGAAGGGACCGGGGCTCGAAACCACCTCCGCCGTTTTGAAACTTGGGCAATTTCGTTCACCCCACTTTGCTTGTCTTTCGAAAGAGACAGTAAAGGCCATTGGTCCTTTCTATCGGATGTTTATGCCAGGGGAAGTAAAAGAAGGAAATGGAGAAAACCTGTGATGGGCTCACTAACTCTAGAGAGGGACACTTAAAACCAGGAGGACCACATTGGAAATAAGTGTACTTTGGTTTGCTTTAATGTGTTATCCTTGGTATTACTGGATGCCAAAAAAATTAACAACAAAACTAAATAAAGGCACCATGTGCAAGTTAGGATTTGGGGCTTAGATGTCATACCAGAATATAAACATGCACTGTGAAATTTGAATCCTTAAGTCCACATTTCATGCGAGTCTGTTGAAGTTGGCTTTCACTTGACCTGTGACCTTTGCTTCAGATGCGCACGGAATACATCTCTCTCATGCTGCTCGTCCTGCAGAACTCAAGCTATCTGCAACACCGGCATCGGCAAGAGGACCTGCAGCAATGCTTCGCAAAGATTTACCACGAAGAAGACAAAGACAGTGACCCAGACCGCAATGTTGTCACCCAAATTTATACCGAGTTTCCTGAGTACTTTCACAAGTAACTGATTAAGTCCAACAACTTGTGAGGTCTTGGCCAATACTTGCCTGGTCAATAGATGTCAACTGATTAAGTCCAACAACTTGTGAGGTCTTGACCAAAACTTGCCTGGTCAGTAAATGTTAACTGATGATTAAATCCAAACACTTGTGAGGCCATGACCAATACTAGCCTGGTCAGTAAATGTCAACTGATTAAGTCCAACAACTTGTGAGGTCTTGGTCAATATTGCGTGGTCAGTAGTTGTCAACTGGTTAAGTGCAACGACTTATGAGGTTTGTTCAATACCTTTCATAAGGCTAATATAACACATTGTTGCATCCAGGATTCATCTCTGGGTATAAATTGATTGATTTAACAAGTTTGAGTTGATGGCAGTGTGCTTTAATTGTATTTTTAACATGCAGTACTCATACACTGACTGTTGCAATCTTAACATCGATGTTGATATTCATAGTGAATATAGTTCTCTATTGAAAAAAACTGATTTAGCCATTACAGCTATTGTATAAATTTGGCCTTCGGTTTAAATTTGATTGTACCACCGTCTCCAGAATCTTCCTCTAATTTTTGTAAAATCTGCACACATGGGCATCCGCAGCGGGGGCAAGGGGCTGAAAGTATATGTTAACGTTAACTTTACATACATATATATATATATTATATATATTGTATATATATATATATATATATACTTCTTTCTTGCCCTTCCCTGGAAAAATTCCTGCGGACACCCCTGTCTGCACAAAAATATGTAACAAATAAATGGAAACAGGAATATGTAACTAAAATTAATGTTGCCATCTTTGTGTTACATTTTGAACAAACTGTAGACAATGTAATTTTATAACTTCAAGTTTGGTTTATTGTTTGGTAAGGAATGCAGCAGAATTGCCTCTTGGAGAAAAAATAATTCCTCCTTGATGTAGGACAGCCATACAGTGTGGACAATAGCAGTATGATGATATAGGGCAAATACATTGATATAGGACAACCAAACGATTATGTAAGATATATATTCAATGACATAAAATAAAACTAGAATGTGAAATAGTGTTGCGGAATGTCTATAGTGCTGGATGTGCAAGTCTGTTATTACCAAAAGCTATGCAATAATGAGTGTTAGAAGGATTTAAAGAGTGAGAATATTGTACTATGGTGATTCATGCAGCCAGCTGTTGTGTCGCTACCAAGTTGGGTGTCACCAATGGTGTTGACATTTAATGACATTAGTTACTGTGGTGATTTGTGTTATGGCAATTATGGCAGCATAAATAATGTAAGTTGAAGTTCTAGTTTGCATACAACTTTCCAAGTATCAGCTGAAATCTCTGGTGAGACACAACTATGCACTACAATATGGCACATGTCAATTTCCATGATTATATGTATATATATATTTATATGTTCTTGTGTTACCGTCCAATGCTCCATGGGATTCGTCATCTGAAGTCCATTCTATGTATCAGTCCCAAGTCTTTGGCAAGGAGCCTCTGTCCAATTCCAGATGCAATATTTTTATGGCACTTGTCAGGTATTAGATTGTTGCACCCTGAGCTGAGGATGTAGAAGTTCATTGTTATTATTATTGAGTATGCACTGACATTACTACCTACCAGCATAAACATCAGAGTCTGGGGGCCCAATATTTTGATGTCTATGTTAGCACCCCAATATGCTCTCATGAACCAATTTCGTCCCCCCCATATTCAACAACTTCCAACGTCACTGACCAGTCATTCATTTATGTATGTATCTGCTTTTGTATATTTGCATAATTATTTGTTATACTGTAATAAAGTATTCAAACTGTATTTGTATGGTTTTATATGGTTGATTGAGAGGACCAAACATGGAAAACTGATATTAAAGCTAAATAAAGGCGCAACAATTTACTTATTACTTCAGTTCCAAACATGTGAAGAATGAGCCATTCACCTGTTATTGTAGTAATTTGTATTTGGGTTCTTTATGAGTTTAGATATAGAAAGTAATTTACGCAGCATTTCATTGTATCATACAATAATGCATTCAGGATTCAACATAACCTGCATATGAGATATAGATATGTTTTCCACTGCGGTTGTTGACAGTTGCAACACTTGTGTTAGAAAATATATTTCCAGTTTAATGAGCAGGTTATCCACATCCACTAATTTAACTATACAGGATTTTAGGAGATTGTATTGTATTGTTTTATTTGCAAAAAAGTCTACATATATACAATATAAAATACTTGCGCTAAAATCCTCAGGAGACCCAAGCTCGGCAGTACACCAACATATATAAGGGGTTAAGCAGTTCCTAATCGATACAGCTGTATAATGAATGATGTTATGTTATACAGCTGTATAATGAATGATGTTATGTTATACAGCTGTATAATGAATGATGTTATGTTATACAGCTGTATAATGAATGATGACGCTGTATGTGACCATACCCAAGTTGCACACAAGAAGACGTTCAAAAAACAAACTCATTGGGTTGTCATTTGTGTGGCAAGATGATATATAAATGGACTGTCATGATGATATATGAGTGGACTGACATGATGATATATGAGTGGACTGTCATGATGATATATGAGTGGACTGTCATGATGATATATGAGTGGACTGACATGATATATGAGTGGACTGTCATGATGATATATGAGTGGACTGATATGATGATATATGAGTGAACTGTCATGATGATATATGAGTGGACTGTCATGATGATATATGAGTGGACTGTCATGATGATATATGAGTTGACTGGCATAACTGACATACTGAAATAAATCACTCTTCATCTAACATTTGGTACCACACATGTGGTATCAAAACGGAAAATTCCGTCCACTATTAGTCCCAGAGCCCGAAGAATTATATTTATGTTTTATTTGCCACATGATATGAGGATCGTTTCTAAGGTAAAATTTACAGTAGAATCCACTCGGAAGTTTTTTAAAAATTTG
This sequence comes from Lamellibrachia columna, assembly GCA_963662155.1. Taxonomy (NCBI): domain Eukaryota; kingdom Metazoa; phylum Annelida; class Polychaeta; order Sabellida; family Siboglinidae; genus Lamellibrachia; species Lamellibrachia columna. Next base: position 17,510,284 of record OY759275.1, read on the forward strand.
CACCGGACACGAGATAGGCCCTACCCTCAAATCACATTTCCGTTATGTCAAGTCGTATTACATTTTGAGTCAGAAGAGCTCACAACCATCATTGATGTATACAAATGAGGTACTATCTGAAAGTCTGTCTTCTGCTTCTATTGCAATGTGGGAATGCGTTCTACCTATGTCATGTATATTGAATGATGACGTTGTATGTGACCATATCCAAATTGCACACGAGAAGACATTCGATAAACGCCAATTAATTGCATTTTCATTGCTATGGTATGATCATATGCGAGTTTACTGGTATAAATGACACATTGAACTAAAGTACTCTTATCCATGCAGCTAACACTGGTACCGCTCGTGTGTTGGTCTGACATCCCTGAACCGATAAATAACATTTTAACGGATTCCCTTTCCTCCATTGCTCCGCGTGAGCGCCTTCAAGCTATATGAGGTTGTACACATCCCATAGGATATCTACCCTCCTTGCTGCAATTGATATTAATATGGGGGGAACTAGCTTTGCATATTCACAAAAAGTACTTGTTCCACCAGGTCTCAGCGTGTCGACTACTGCTGCCCCACCGAGGATGACGACTTGCAGCAGATCAGGGGCGCTGTCTTGTGCTGGAACCAAATGTTCCAAGTCCCAGCTTTCCTATGTTTGCCAATGAAGTTGAGCATGCCTGGTTTTGATGCTGAAAGAAACCACCTAGGTGTCCATCGCTTACCTAGGTGTCCATCGCGTACCTAGGTGTCCATCGCGTACCTAGGTGTCCATCGCGTACCTAGGTGTCCATCGCTTACCTAGGTGTCCATCGCGTACCTAGGTGTCCATCGCGTACCTAGGCGTCCATCGCGTACCTAGGCGTCCATCGCGTACCTAGGTGTCCATCGCTTACCTAGGTGTCCATCGCGTACCTAGGTGTCCATCGCGTACCTAGGTGTCCATCGCGTACCTAGGTGTCCATCGCGTACCTAGGTGTCCATCGCGTACCTAGGTGTCCATCGCGTACCTAGGTCTCCATCGCGTACCTAGGTCTCCATCGCGTACCTAGGTCTCCATCGCGTACCTAGCCGGCAATGTACAACCTAGAGAAGAGGAAACAGTCATTCTTCATTGAAGACAATTGCCGTTGACTTCTCTTTGAATGGGATGTCTACTGGAAAGTGGGAAATTGTTCCTCTTGGTGAGATCATGGACGGGCCTTGTTTAGCCCTATAGCCAACATATTTTATTAGGATATTATATTTGGTTCTGATGTTATTCTTCCATGGTTTGCCCTCTACAAGAAGTTGTCAAGCGTGTGTGTAGTCTAGGTCAATATTAAGTGCATTGCAGTGTTGGTGCCAATCTGTAGTTGAATGCTAATGATGCCTTCTGTTTTCTCTCTGACACGAACGATGTAGATGACTTACAGGGTAAGGCTAAGTCCCTTTTTAAAATTTCATATTCTATTCAAAGTAGCAAGACCAAATGTTCTTACCTTACTTGTATTTTGTTCACAACCTGTGGACAGGTCAATTCAACTGACCACTACATGGTACTACAGTTGAGAGACATATAATCTACCATTCAGTCTACAGGTGATCATAGACAGTGATCAAAATGTCAATAAGCTAAAGCAATTTGATCATGTTACAATAAATATAATACAAATTTGAAGTTTTCAGACTTACGAATCTCTTTCAAAATGTTGAACTTAATGATTAAGTTGGCGTATTAACTCCATGTCTTAGTGGAATGGCCCATGGTTCTTCTGAGTCTAAGATAAGGATTTGTCATTAAATATATATAATCCATAAGAACAATTTTAGTGTATCACACCTGGAGGTCACGGAATGGGCATGTACTAGACTGCAGTTGGGCAAACTGACCGCGTTGTTTTGCTGTGGAATTTATGAATATATCCATGACAACGGATCTGATGATCGCAGCAACAACAGTGGAGCATCGTCGGACCAGAAGCAATAGCAACGTTGGCCGACGCACTAGACATGACGGTGGCCGGACGACCGCAGCAACAACAGTGGTGCTGGCCAGCAGTCCTGGCCACAACATCATCGTTGGACCAGAAGCAGGCATGGGCGCGGTAGCACGCTTAATCACAATAAGGCACGGCATATCTAACGTTCGTTCTGAAGGGTGTTCTGTCGGAGTGCGACGTCATACGCAAGATTCTGACCAATCACCCGTCAGAGACGTTCCTTAAAACTCCAACCTCAACTGATTTAGCCTATTACAAATTCGGTTCGTTATGTCCAAATATGTAGTGTGTGAATAGTTTTTAGTCGATTTAATAAAAAAATGCATTTTTTTAATAATCGAAAGATTTGTCTTTAACAATAATCAACTTCAATGGTGCCTATATCCTCAAAAGTCATCATAAGAACGAGGAACCACCGACTATTTACGGGGGAAATACAATTTGGAATAAATATGTCTTGAACTTTTTTCGGAAGGTAGCTATAGTTTCAGATGTTTTCAAAGTGATGGGGAGTTCATTCCAGATCCTAGGCACAGCAACAGAGAAAGCACGTTTGCACAAGTCAAGTTTAATTTTAGGAACAATAAGTAGTTGTGAAATGCCTAGGGATATTTGAAAAATCAAAGATGACAATCCAAGTACGGTGGTTGTTGTGTAGATAGAGCACAATATTTAAGAGTGAACAGTTTAAAATTGATTCGATAAGTAACGGAAGCCAGTGTAACTGTATAAGTTGTGGTAGCGATGGTTAAAAACGAAACGCCCTGAGTATCACACGTGCCAGATCATTTTTGTACTCGTCGGAGTTTAGATAAGTCTCTTTTAGCTGTTGTTTAGTCATTCGATCTGGTAAGGTTCAAATTAGTAGATATCTAAATTGGTAAACACTTTGCGGGTCGGTACCGATCATGGGCGTGACTTCCATCCTCTCACCGATCACATAACAAACTTATCAAATTTCACCAAAAGTGAAATTCGTGAGTTTTCAGCGTTTCCATTTTCACTTCAATTAATGTTTGACCAAACATCGCAACCGTGCATAACCGTGATAACAAAACTGGTCGTTCGTGCGACAGGGACTGGAGAGCTGTACTGATTACGAACTTGTGATGAGTGTAAATCTGTGACAATTTCGTACACGTGATGAGTGTAGATATGTGACAATTACGTACACGTGATGAGTGTAGATATGTGACAATTACGTAGGTGAAGGCAGTGTTAGTTGAGTTTTTTTTCATTCTTTTTGAGATCTAGGACAAATTCAGATCCCTAAGTCGAAATTGTTTTTACTCACATAAACTATGATTATCAGTTGATAATTTTGGAACAAGACAATTTATCTAGTATGCATAGTTAATTATATGTGGCTAATTCAAAGAGGGTTGGTAAACTGGCTCAACTAACATTTGGTGTGGGTCCACAGTTGAAGTTGATCTACAGTGTAGCGTAAGTTGAGTCGCAATGGGTAAATGCTAAATACAGTGAAACCTGTCCATAGCGCATATCGTCGGGAGTGCTCATTATGTCCGTTATGGACACATGTCAGTGATGGAGAATGTAATGACGTGAATACTCAGTAGATGGCGCCATCGTTTTTATAAATGATTACGTTGCCGTTCGCTAGGTGGTACAGTCGCGAACGGTACAAATCACTGGGTGATAAAAACACAGCAGCGATCACAAAGTGTTTCTTTGTTTTCAGGAACAACGTGATGTGTTAATTTCAATAAACGTTTGGAAGAAACTTGTCATGTGCGCGGAAGAAGTTTGTCAGATGGCTGTGCACATGTATCAATATGGTGGTGTACCGGTGCAGTGCATACTAAAATACCATGTTACAAAAACAAAACAAAATCTGTATGAATTATGTCCCGGTTGCATTACAGCACAGCAGATCGGTCACACATTCCTTCAATCTTTTCCCTTCCCTGCACTCTCAACTCTTGGTTTCCAATGTCTTGTCAGGCAATGCACGGTAGAACAGTCCCGTCTCGTCGCAGCTGAATGTGTCATCGAGCTTGTAACCATCAATGATCGATAGAATTCGCTGCTTCCAGTCACCGATGGTCAAGGGGGAAACGTCGGCAGCTTCCCCGCAGATAACGTGAAAGACGATGTTATGTCGCTTGCGGAACGATTCCAGCCACCCGTTCGACGCTTTAAACTCAGTATTCCCTAGTTGCCTTGCGTATTCGATGGCTTTCTCTTGAACCATCGGGCTACTGAGGGGAATGTTCTGTGATCGTGCCGTCTGGAACCACTCCCAGCAAACGACGTTCACGTCTTCGTCGCCAGTCTTCTGCAGCTGGCGTTTGCGATCGAGGCAGCAGTTTTGCTTTTCTCTTGATGATCGAACTGGCCTGTGTTCGGCCAATATGAAAATCGTTGGCTAACTGGCAGCAAGATTTGCCCGATTCCGCTGCCTTGATCAAGTCAACGTTGTGTCGCAAAGTCGCAAAGATAACTGTGGAATGGAGTAATAATAACTAATCCTTGATTATATAGCGCAGTCAGTTCATTGCTACTGTGACTACCAGTGGGATGTGGGCCATCAATTAAGTTGATGAAATCAATCACTTCCCCAGGAAAAGGCGAGCTGGAATTGTTTTGATGGCCAAAAGAAGCCAAGGCGTGAATATTGAGACTGCTCGCATTGACTCTGATTGACTCAGGGGATTGTCAATGCACTTTGAACTGCCCGCAAGCGGTGGGCCGACAATGAATGGTTGGCCGATATGCTGCGGCTTTTATCAAGTCAAGTTTGAGCCGCAAAGTCAGCGCGTTTGTTTTCGTAGATAAGATAATTCTGGAATGACGCATTTCTGGAAACTCCGGGACCAGGCCGCAGAAAACGTCTCCGATGATATACGGAATCTTTTTAAAATGCAATACACACATATTTCATGTTTATAATAATTCTTATATGTATATTATTAAAGCTACTTAACACTAATCAGGCACACGTCTAACATTATAACATTTTCTGTTATAAAAACGGCAACATGACATTGGAGACAGCCTGAAAACTAATCCAAAACGATTCTGGTCATTTATTAAGGCAAATAAACGAGAAAACATTGGCATTCCCACACTTTGAGTAAACGACCAGCCAATAATAAATTATCGTGATAAAGCAAATGCGCTAAACAACCAATTTAGCTCTGTATTTACCCAAGAAAAGCACCCCATCCCCCAAATATCCCCCTCTACTTACCCCAACACCCCCTTCTCGAAATTGGCATAGATGGCGTAATAAAGCAGCTGGAAAATCTAAACCAGAACAAAGCTACAGGCCCAGATGAACTCCCAGCCAGAGTCCTTAAAGAAACTGCAAAGCAGATAGCTCCCAACATCACCCAAATTTTCCAACAATCATACAACACAGGTAAACTTCCAAACGACTGGCTACAAGCATTAGTAACTCATATACACAAAAAGAGCCACAAATCTTACCCTGCTAACTACAGACCCATATCACTAAACTGCATCCTCTGTAAAGTAATGGAACATATCATCCTAAGCAATATGTGTAAACACCTGCACAAGCATAACATCATTCTCCACTTCCAACACGGATTCCAGTTGGGACTGTCTTGTGAATCTCAACTCATTGAGACAGTCCACGACTGGATGGCTGCTATGGACAACAAGACCCAAATTGACGCAATCCTGCTTGACTTTTACAAAGCCTTCGACTAAGTGCCTAACCTAGGTCTTCTATCAAAATTGACCTCCTACGGAATCACTGGAAATACTCAAAATTGGATCAAATCTTTCCTATCCAACCGCAAACAGAGAGTCTCAGTTAACTGTGCCCTGTCGGACATCACAGATGTCACATCTGGTGTCCCACAGGGTTCAGTTCTAGGACCTGTCCTCTTCTTACTCTACATAAATGACATAAATGGGAACATCAAATTTTCTATACTCCTTTTTGCAGATGATAGTATTATATATCGCAAAATTTCTTCCAAAACCGACCACGAAATTCTCCAATCTGACCTAAGCCAACTCCAAACTTGGTCAGACAAATGGCAAATGGAATTTAATGTATCTAAATGTGTCCACCTTCCAATAACAAACAAAACTAAACCCAGCCCACACAAGTACTCGCTTTCTGGCCAGCCATTATCCACTGTATCCAGCCACTCATATCTCGGAGTAAAATTGGATGTCAAATTAACCTGGACAAATCATGTCACTGACATAACTTCAAAATCTTCGAAATTTTTAGGCATGATTAAACGAACTCTTAGCCCATGTAAACCTGAAGTTAAACAAACAGCCTATAACATGCTTATCCGGCCAAAATTCGAGTACTCTTCACCCATATGGAATCCTCACACCTTTTCACAAATTAAAAGCCTTGAAACAGTACAACACTCTGCTGCCAGAAACACAAATCCAGCAGATCTAATTACTGCCCTTGGATGGCCATCCCTCGAACGAAGACGTATCATTAAACAAGCCACAACCTTCTACAAAATTATAAATAACATTATTGAGATCACCCCCCCCCCAGGCCTACTAACCCGCTCTCGAACCCCTGGACAATACGTAGCCCCCAGGTGTCGTATACATGCAATGGTCTTTTCATTTTATCCCCGAGCCATTCGCATATGGAATATGATTCCACCAAAAAATACCAACATAAAAAACCCAAAATCATTTCAAGAAGCTATTATGGAACTCGCTTTCACCACACCTCCTCACCTAAACTGTCTTAAAAACACAGTGCTCAGTGTAAACTTATCCATGGTGTGGGTATGGAGACTGTCTATGTGTGCATGTGGCAAGGTAGCGACAGTATTCATACACATAACCAACCTATTCAACATTTTCGTTTAACATCCTATACATAAAATAAATAAAACTATCAGATAAGAACCATTTCAGCAACATTAAAGATACTAGTCTTTTAGTTGTATGTACCACCCACAGCGCATGCGCACAGTCCACCACAAACTCCTGCGTTAGCCCAAGTTTGGGCTGTTTGGAGTATAACCACTTGAGACTTGAGATTTGAGACGTCGGTCGCACAATATGGCAGTTGGTTTTAACTAACACACAATCAATTATTTGGACCAAATTTATTTTATTTATTGACTAAAATATGCAGATAGTATTACACAGAATACATACGTAGTGAAGTCAGTGCGTATCAGCGGTCTCTCAGCTAGCCCGACTCGCGGGATTGTCAATGCAGTTTGAGCTGTTCGGGACTTTCAAAAGTGTCCGTTATACACAGGTGTCAGTTATAGGCAGGTGTCCGATAACGCAGGTTTTAATGTATGTGTGTAATTTACTTTCTACTGAAGCTTCATAACAACTCAGCCAACATATTTTCACAATGGGCACAACATGTCACTGACAGTCAACACGCATTAATTAATACATTAACATACTTAATTAATATTGACTTGTAGGCCCATCGCAACCAGTGTGACTAACTGCTAATATGTTGTATATTGTTATGAGTGTAACTATTTGATTATTACGTACATGTGATGAGTATAAATCTGTAGTTATTACATACGTATAATGAGTCTAAATATGTTATTATTAAATACTGTGATTAGTGTAAATATATTATTATTAAATACTGTGATTAGTGTAAATATATTATTATTGTTATTATTGTATACTTGTGATGAGTTAACATATGTGACTATTACACACTAGTGGTGAGTGTACATCTGTAATGATTACGTACTTGTCTTGAGTGTAAATATGTAATGGTTAAGTACTTGTGGCGAGTGTAAATGAGCAATGATTGAGGTGATGTGGTGGGATGACACATGACCACGATGACGATATGTAATGTAGAAGTGTGACACGTAAAGACTGTGTTGTCACAGTCATGCGGGTTCAGTAGTGTCTGTCGATGGTCATCAAAGTGATATTTCACCATTGACAAACCAATGGCCAGAGTTGATCTCCTGTCCGTCTTCATTCAGCAGTGTGCTCTCGTGTTATCCCGTGAATTGACATGTATTTATTATTTTGGGCCTACCATGTGACAACTAATGAGTGTACTCTTTACCCTTGGATATGTCCACGTCACAGATATGTCCGTAAATAACCAGATGTATGTTTTCTTAATAATATCTTTCAATATAAAAACTTTTTCTTGAAAATGCAGTTAGTTATTCTGTTGGCATTCGCCAGGTGGAAGCACTGATCGCCAACACGTGGAGTTTAGTTGTAGCTTGTGTTGGTAGGCTACTTAATCTTGTTGATGTTGTCGCTACTTGCCACAGTGTGGCAGCACTATGGGTAATCAAATGCATTCTATATAATATAGTTAATTAGTTATTGTTGTTACAACTATTTTGTCTGGTGGTTAGTTGCACTTACTGTGTATGCTGTTGGTCATATTACTAATAATCCAGTTGTTTAAACAACACATTTACCAAAGAGATAATAATTACAAAACCTGCCATAACCATAACCTGCCATAACCATCAACACTATGTCATTTCACTACGTGAGGTTCATTAACCTACGTCGTATTAACTGTACTACTTAGAAATAAAATATACTTTACTTTCTGTGTCAGCGTCAACAGTAGACCACTTACAAATGAGGCAATCAGCACCAAAGTGAAACAGAATTGGGTCAGGTCAAATGTGAACAGTGACAAACCCAGGGCAATGAACATGACTGCAATCACCAGCGAGTACCTCTGAAAACAAATGAAGAATGTGCAGCACTGTAACCGATATTAAAAATGTCTTGTTGTTGGGTAGGTCTGTGAGAACTCAGAAGTCAATGTTTTCAAAAGTTAAAAGCAACCCAATGTATTACACACACACACACACACACACACACACACACACACACACACACACACACACACACACACACACACACACACACACACACACACACACACACACACACACACACACACACACACACACACACACACACACACACACACACACACACACACACACACACACACACACACACACACACACACACACACACACACACACACACACACACACACACACACACACACACACACACACACACACACACACACACATGCAGGAACGTCTAGAACAAGACTCGAGGAGTATTCCTCGTATATAACATATAAGGAAAAATATCTAATTATACCTCTGTATAAAGCAATAGTTAGGCCTCGTTTAGAATACTGTATACAAACTTGCAGGTTACATCGTAAGAAGGAAATAAATGCGGTAGAAACAATAAAGAGGAGAGCAACTAAACTGATTTCCGAACTGAGAGACCTTACTTAGAAGTATTTTTTCTCACTTATGAAATATAGAAGGACTAGAGGACACGAAGTAACAGTGTAGATTAGGTATCAGAAAGTATTAATTCTCGTAGAAGACGATAAATGAACGTAATAAGTTATCCACTGATTGCGTATATGCTAGCAGCGTGAATATGTCTATAAACATTTACAAATATCTCAGAGGGGTGCATAGGTGAACATTTGTTGGACTTTCGCTCGATTAGCCAATAGCTTCACCGTCCACTTGGCATATGGGGTGTTGGCTTTGGGCGACAATCTTGTCGTTAAATCGATTCATGATAGGAGGCGTCGTTCTGGGCCAGTTTGCCTCCTGTACCATCTCACACGTCTGTTTTTCCCTGTCAACCACATTGGCTCTCTCCCCCAGAGTAGAATGCAGTTGTTTCTGTTGGCATGGTCTGTGATTACCGAGTTATGTTCTACCGTTGACTCTTCGCTCTGTCTGGTTGTCATAGTCTCAACCTCCTTGTGCTACTCGAGTCTTGTTTCTGTTGGCATGGTCTGTGATTACCGAGTTATGTTCTACTGTTGACTCTTCGCCTCGTCTGGTTGTCATAGTCTCAACCTCCTTGTGCTACTCGAGTCTTGTTTCTGTTGGCATGGTCTGTGATTACCGAGTTATGTTCTACTGTTGACTCTTCGCTCTGTCTGGTTGTCATAGTCTCAACCTCCTTGTGCTACTCGAGTCTTGTTTCTGTTGGCATGGTCTGTGATTACCGAGTTATGTTCTACTGTTGACTCTTCGCTCTGTCTGGTTGTCATAGTCTCAACCTCCTTGTGCTACTCGAGTCTTGTTTCTGTTGGCATGGTCTGTGATTACCGAGTTATGTTCTACCGTTGACTCTTCGCTCTGTCTGGTTGTCATAGTCTCAACCTCCTTGTGCTACTCGAGTCTTGTTTCTGTTGGCATGGTCTGTGATTACCGAGTTATGTTCCACTGTTGACTCTTCGCTCTGTCTGGTTGTGATAGTCTCAACCTCCTTGTGCTACTCGAGTCTTGTTTCTGTTGGCATGGTCTGTGATTACCGAGTTATGTTCTACTGTTGACTCTTCGCTCTGTCTGGTTGTCATAGTCTCACCTCCTTGTGCTACTCGAGTCTTGTTTCTGTTGGCATGGTCTGTGATTGCCGAGTTATGTTCCACTGTTGACTCTTCGCTCTGTCTGGTTGTGATAGTCTCAACCTCCTTGTGCTACTCGAGTCTTGTTTCTGTTGGCATGGTCTGTGATTACCGAGTTATGTTCTACTGTCGACTCTTCGCTCTGTCTGGTTGTCATAGTCTCAACCTCCTTCTGCTACTCGAGTCTTGTTCCAGACGTTCTCCGTATCGCCAATGTGTGATCAGGCACACACAGTCGTCAGTCTTTCTACTCACATTCACTTTGTCCTTTGGATGCACTAGTATTTTTCTGATATTTAGATGTAATTTGACAACTGAAGAGGTATCACGAAGTTTTAGCATGCGCTGTACGTCACTTACTTGAAACACGGAATGGTGACCATCCTTTTTGATTTGGATTCTTTAATTGTTGCAGTGCATTGTTGATGTGTTCCACCTCTTTCTCCCTATCTTCTAGATTACAACTGTTGCACACGTTTCCTGACTATGTTAATGACAGCATATTGTTAACTGAAGTAATTATGTTTAGCAGTTTTTTCTGTGTCATAAGACTGACCTAACTGAATTAACGTCTTTAATTTGTTTGTTTCAACATACTGTTTGTCAACATTCGGACAAAACCTATCAGAACAAAAACGTTCCCCTCACTTTGAAAGTTTGAACATTAGAAGTTCGCAACCCTTAATATAGCCTAGCATTACCAAAACGTAAACCCGGTGGCCTATACGTTGTTGCGGTATGCAGGTCTCCCTCTAGGGTTAACACCTACGTGGCCCTGACCAAGTAATACCTGCCCTAACAAAGATTTTGATGGATGTTCAATCAGAACCCACGATAGTCGAGACCCAATTTACCATTCCGGCTGTCTGCGCGAGTCTATGAAGCCTTGACATGCGTGTGTGCAGCCGTCAGTGGCGTGTGTACTGCAACAATGACGACCCAAGAGCTTCACCGTCAGCTGCTGTTCTAACAGTGCGATGCGTCTCCTCGCCCAATCCATCAAACGCGAGCGTTCCAAAGAAGAGGAGCTAATGTCGAGCCTGTCAAATCGCGACGTTTCAAAAGCCGATTGTTTTTCTTTCTACCAGCTATTGCCAGGGGCAATTTACTTTGGTGTAAGGAACTTAGGTTATTTCCAATTAATCAAAGAGGAACGGTGGATGTAGTCAAAGAGGAACGGTGGAGGCAAATCAAAGAGGAATGGTGGAGTTAGTCAAAGATGAACGGTGGAGGTAATGAAAGAGGAACGGTGGGGGTAGTCAAACAGGAACGGTGGAGGTATTCAAACAGAAACGGTGGAAGTAATGTATATATATATATATATATATATATATATATATATATATATATATATATATATATATATATATATATATATATATATATATATATATATATATATATAATATATATATATATATATATATATATATATATATATATATATATATATAATATATATATATATAATATATATATAATATATAATATATACATACATTTATATATATATATATATATATATATTATATATATTATATATTATATATATTATATATATATATATACATAATACATAGTCTCATTTCAAATTAAGTTTGCGAAAAACCAAACCTACCTAGTATATATATATATATATATATATATATATATATATATATATATATATATATATATATATATATATATATATATATATATATATATATATATATATATATATATATATATATATATATATATATATATATATATATATATATATATATATATATATATATATATGTATATATATATATATATATATATATATATATATATATATATATATATATATATATAATATGCGCAGTTGGTTTAATCAATAAAAGAGTAGGTACTTGTGTGCGTACTTTTGTTAAAATCATCTAAATAACTTACTTTGATCGTTGTATCGTGTAACTTACAAAACTGTGAAAAGCAGGGTTTATGTTGACCTTGATCACCTTTGCTTTTTTGGGCCGAATTTTGGCCGGATCCGGTCGAAAAAGTGTAATTGTGTGTACGATGATTTCGCCAAAACTAAATAACCCACATGTACACCCGATCGAACTAGCATGTCTTTTAAATAAATTCTAACCGCTTGCCACCAACAAATCGGAGCGATTGAAACGAATTATGTTTGCTAAATATTCCGTGATTACGTTGCACTACGTTATTAGAGCATATAGAAATTAACTGCCAATATAAGAACAACTGAGTCTAAGGAGCACCCTGGAAGTTAGATGGCCGTATGTTGTGTCAAACAAAGATATCATATTAAAGAAGATCAGCATAGGAGTAGAGATCAGAAGACGGAAGTGGATATGACATAAATTCAGAAAGAAAGAAGACAGCCACTGATTGACGGCTTTGACATGAGCACCGGAACGGAAGTGGAAAGTGGGTCGCCTAAAACAACCTGGCGAAAAATTGTGGAAGACTTAACTGAAGCCAAACAGGTGGCCAAAGATAGAACAAGCTGGAGAAGGCCCACTGCAGCGTTATGTGCCATGAAACCAGTAATAATAATAATAACAACAATTAATGGTGATGGACTAGCAAATTGTTTTCACTAATTAACATTTACTGATGGGACCGACCACATATAGATGGATGAAACTGATTGGTTAATATTGCAGTGCAGCACATAACGCCGTCTATTAGCTACATAACCCAGCCGCCATAGCTATGATTCCTTAACGGCGTATCCGCCAAGCTAGGCGAACTCGTCCAAGAAAGAACAGTAAACACTGCACCGAACTGATACACGGGAACCAAGTCGTCGAAGCTGGAGTCAATATAACTGTTACTCGCATTGCCACTGGTGTAATGTTCACACACATGCACGCACGCAAGCACGCACGCACGCACGCACGCACGCGCGCGCGCTGCGACGAATGACTCCCTCACTTCTCAATTACGCCCGACCAGTATGCGGAACACTTCGCCTAACAAAGACGGCATCGACTCCGTCGGTCACCTGAGGTATCAGCCATCGCTCAGTTCGATGCTATCAGCGTCGACGGCTGGGCCACCGAGACCTCGGCTTGTCGGTCGGCCGATCACCCACGTTGTCGGCTGCCGGAGACCGCACGCGATCGTCGACTCTGGCGTCGTCTGCATTTCACGACATCACTCGTCGGCCGTTCTAGCAGCACAGGCATTATTCGCATCAACACGTGTGCAGGAAGGTGGGCATGTCCGCATGTCCGCACTCCTCATTACGGATCACACCATGTGGTTTGTGGTTCACAACTGTGTCAAATATAATAGTGCCTAACACAAAAAACTTAACATTATTAAGAAATGTGTAAATAAAACTCGATCTGCAAAATGTTAATGTAATTTTACATTTCTAAAAGTGTGGTTGTTGCGTCAATATATCTCCCAACAAATGAGAGTACATCATTCGCGTTCCTTCTTACATGGTTTTCCATGTCTTGGCCTTTGTTTCAATCGCAAGTTACTTCCAATCCCTTGCTCTAGACCAACATTTAAATTAGCCATAATATTTATCCTAGCAGGAGACGTTTAGTATCAATCCTGGCTGGGCCTGCCATCAGTCACAACATGAGGTTTGTATCAATCCTGGGCCTGCCATCAGTCACAACATGAGGTTTGTATCAATCCTGGGCCTGCCATCAGTCACAACATGAGGTTTGTATCAATCCTGGGCCTGCCATCAGTCACAACATGAGGTTTGTATCAATCCTGGGCTGCCATCAGTCGCAACATGAGGTTTGCTACCACAAACGTCCCATCGGTTCAGGGTAAGACGGCATCACTTAGTGACTTGTTATATTTGAAAAAGACAGACATTCTTGCAATCACTGAAACTTAGCTAAGACCACGTGACACTGCTGCTTGTATAGCTGACATTTCTCCGTCTGGTTATACTTTTCATCATCGACCACGTTCAGTTAGAAGAGGTGGTGGTGTTGGCATTTTGTTATTGGACAATTTTAAAGTAAATTCACATATCTTTTTTCTCGGCATATTTTGTACGCCTGTATCTACCTCCGGGACAGCCAACCAACTTCTTTGAAGATTTTCAAGATTTGTTGGACATTTTGGCAACTCCAAATTCTTAATTTTACATTTCTGGTTATTTTAATCTTCATTTGTATAAACGTACAGCAGTAACAATTACCTTTGATGATATCCTAACCTCATTTGACTTTAAAAAGCATGTGACTTTCTGTACACACATTCACGGCACTGAGTGTCTGCTCCGTCTCTACCTAATCATGTTTCAGTCAAGTCTTTATGTGATTCGTTCTCCAGTCATTTCAAGAACAAAATCAGTCTGATCCGGTCTGCTTTTCCAGATCGTACTTCAAATCGTGTACAAGTGGACTCTCTGCAAGTACATTATCTACTTGCTTCTTTTACAGTTGCCACAGTTGACGAAGTAAGGAAAATAATCATGTTCATCTCCAAAATAAGTCCTGTGATCTTGATCCATTACCGACTGCATTGCTGAAAGCATGTCTTGATAAACTATTTTACCCAATAACAAATATTGTAAATGCATCGCTGTGCTCCGGCTTGTTTCGTTATGATTTCAAACAAATGCAAGTCGACCCACTTTTTAAGAAGTCAACTTTGCTTATACCTAAACAGTTATAGAATATTTCTAACCCAAACTTCATTTCCAAAGTACTGGAAAACGTTGTAGCCGTCTGAGGTCTCACATTGAGTCAACTTGTATGTGTAATGTATTCACAATCAGCTTACAAACAGTTTCATTCTACAGAGGACTGCTCTTTTAAAAGTACACAATGATGTCACTCTAAATATGGACAAAAGTAAAGTAACAGCGCTAACCTTGCTTCATTTATCTGCTGCTTTTGATACTATCGACTTTATCATACTCATTAAACGCTTGTCAATGTGGTATGGCATTTCTGGCACATCCCTGGCCTGGTTTTCGTCAAACTTAACTAATAGATACCAAAGAGTGAAGAAAGCTAATTGCTCTTCAGTGGCACTGCCCACTTCGTGTGGTGTTCCTCGGGGTTCTGTTCCTGGGCCATTGCTTTTTACTCTACACAACTCCACTCAGCTCAGTTATTCAAACTCACAACTTGGACCACCACCTATATGCAGATGATACACAGATTTACCTTTCCTTGGCTACCCTGGATACAACTGGACGACCACTGGACGACTGACAGCAAATTAAAGTTTCTTATTGTTGATACACAACAACAGCGTGTAAATGTGATTGTTTGCTAACCCAGAATTTCACACCGGCCACCTCAGCACGGAACTTGGAGTCACTAATAATAATAATTTAAATTTCAGACAGCATATTTTACAAACTTGTCGTTGCTACTTTCATCACATTTGTGACCTTCGTCGTATTCGCAGGTATATGTATTTTGCTGTGGCCAAACTATTGCAACTGCTCTTGTTAGTGTAGAATTAATTATTGCAATTCCCGTTATCATAATATTGCTCTCAATGACATCTTGAAACTTCAACGTATGCAAAGGGTAGTTTTTCGGTCTCCTCGTTTCTCTCAATCAGTACCACTTCTTAAATCATATCGCATTATTTTTCATATATTTTTTACATATCAAGAACTTTCATCCAAGCAACCAACACATTTACATTCACTGCTCACACCTGCAAGACAAAGACAGCGTCTATCACTTAATTCTAATCGACTTTTTGTTCCCAATTTTAAGACAAATGTCGGAACTAGAGCTTTTTCAGTTGCTGCACCGACACCGTGGAACTCACTCCCTGTTAGTGTTAAGTCTGTAGGAAATATAACAACATTTCGCCGTAAACTGAAAACGCACCTGTTTAAACTTGCTTATCGTCCATCGTACCAATCAAACTATTTACAGCTGGAACTTATTATCGATTAGGAACTGCTTAACCCCTTTTGTTTTGGTGTTCTGCTGAGTTTGGGTATCCCGGGGATTTTATCGCAATAGAAGTATTTTATATATTATATTATATGTGTCATGAAACATAAGTCACACTCACAATAATACTTGCACACAGATGTGTTGACGCCATTGTAAACTGCGTTTTATTGTTGTTGTTGTTGTTGTTGTTGTTGTTGTTGTTGTTGACGTGGGCGTCGCCCTCTTATCCACGACAATTCGCATCTGGCGTTAGGTGACAATTCGCATTTATATATTCGCACACACCTGTGTAGCTATGGCCCCACTAACTCAGGGTAATGGTGCTTAACCGCATGTATATGTATGTATGTATGTATGTATGTATGTATGTATGTATGTATGTATGTATGTATGTATGTATGAATGTATGTATGTATGTATGTATGTATGTTTGTATGTATGTATGTATGTATATATATATATATATATATATATATATATATATATATATATATATATATATATATATATATATATATATATATATATATATATATATATATATATATATATATATATGTATATATATATATATATATATTCTTACTGGCGTTGTATATATATATATATATATATATATATTCTTACTGGCGTTGTAGACTGGTAACTGGCAGTTGTCAACTACTACATTGTACTAGTTATTGAGGCCAAATTATGCCCTTTTGGCATAAATAGTTCATTAGCTAGCGGGCATTGTACCTTGGGGTGCGGATGTGCCCCACCGTCCCCCGTGTGGCAATGTTAGTACAGCTCTCAACACAGACACACACACAAAAAGAGGTTGAGTTACACCTAGAATGAACTCACGTAGATGGACCATAAACAGGATCCAGTGTCAGCGAGCAAACAGGATCCATTGCCAGCGAGCAAACAGGATCCATTGCCAGCGAGCAAACAGGATCCAGTGCCAGCGAGCAAACAGGATCCAGTGTCAGCGAGCAAACAGGATCCAGTGCCAGCGAGCAAACAGGATCCAATGCCAGCGAGCAAACAGGATGCAGTGCCAGCGAGCAAACAGGATCCAGTGCCAGCGAGCAAACAGGATCCAGAGCCAGCGAGCAAACAGGATCCAGTGCCAGCGAGCAAACAGGATCCAGTGTCAGCGAGCAAACAGGATCCAGTGCCAGCGAGCAACCAGGATCCAGTGCCAGCGAGCAAACAGAATCCATTGCCAGCGAGCAAACAGGATCCAGTGCCAGCGAGCAAACAGGATCCAGTGTCAGCTAGCAAACAGGATCCAGTGCCAGCGAGCAAACAGGATCCAGTGCCAGCGAGCAAACAGGATCCAGTGCCAGCGAGCAAACAGGATCCATTGCCAGCGGGCAAACAGGATCCAGTGCCAGCGAGCAAACAGGATCCAGTGCCAGCGAGCAAACAGGATCCAGTGCCAGCGAGCAAACAGGATCCAGTGCCAGCGAGCAAACAGGATCCAGTGCCAGCGAGCAAACAGGATCCAGTGCCAGCGAGCAAACAGGATCCAGTGCCAGCTAGCAAACAGGATCCAGTGCCAGCGAGCAAACATGATCCATTGCCAGCGAGCAAACAGGATCCAGTGCCAGCGAGCAAACAGGATCCAGTGCCAGCGAGCAAACAGGATCCATTGCCAGCGAGCAAACAGGATCCAGTGCCAGCGAGCAAACATGATCCAGTGCCAGCGAGCAAACAGAATCCAGTGCCAGCGAGCAAACAGGATCCATTGCCAGCGAGCAAACAGGATCCATTGCCAGCGAGCAAACATGATCCAGTGCCAGCGGGCAAACAGGATCCATTGCCAGCGAGCAAACAGGATCCATTACCAGCGAGCAAACAGGATCCATTGCCAGCGAGCAAACAGAATCCAGTGCCAGCGAGCAAACAGGATCCAGTGCCAGCGAGCAAACAGGATCCAGTGCCAGCGAGCAAACAGGATCCAGTGCCAGCGAGCAAACAGGATCCATTGCCAGCGAGCAAACAGGATCCAGTGCCAGCGAGCAAACAGGATCCAGTGTCAGCTAGCAAACAGGATCCAGTGCCAGCGAGCAAACAGGATCCAGTGCCAGCGAGCAAACAGGATCCAGTGCCAGCGAGCAAACAGACAAACAGGTAAGATGAAACCCATTTAGGTTCAAAGAGGCCAAACCAATCCGGTTTCTCCATTAAGATTATACCTATTTGTGCTGGCTGAACCATAATTATTTGTTTCAAACTGTTGGGTTGTAATGTAACAAATATATTGCGTGACGCCGCTAACGGTTGCGCAGGATCAAGTTTCTTCGAATACGTGAAGACATCCGGTCACGCGGGCGACTTCCGTTCGATGTGTGAGTCTCGTGGGAAATGGATAAATAGCTAGATCGCTGATACGAATCATAAAGCCACGGTGTGGGTACCAGGTACCAGGACAGTGGCAATAATTACTGTGATAAGTAAATTCTCTATCCACCTAGTTTCATGTAATTCATATGAGGACAACACTCTTATAGGATAACAAATATTCTTCGCCGTTTTTTGATAATTCCGCTTCGACTAACACATTATTTCCGATATTGTGGTAACTTATCAACAATCTGTAGGCCCGCATAGATTTATAAAGCAAGTGGGTTATTTTGGTATTTTCGCGCGAAGTTTTCTAAGCCTTGACAATGTTGTCATTCACACATAATGCACCTCCTTAGAAACGGAATTCAAGACTAATACGAAAAAAAACACAATAAATGGCAACAGGCGACAACGTTTCGTAGATGTGATGGCTTGTGTGGAACCCGGAAGTTTTGCACACACCGTCCAGGAAGAGGGCACTGATTGCATTGATATACTAGATTAAACTCAATGATAACTCAAGTCTTCGGCTTCTAATTGACCACCTAAATTATATATATAATTGCTGCTGCGTTGTAACTGCGCAGCGGAAATGATAACAAGTCAATTGATAAAAACGATTAAAAAGGAGGCCGCCGCTACTTTGTAGGATACGTTCGATTCCCATTGACTGTAGTTACAAGTGTGAGTGTGAATATAATAGTGAAAGGGTTCACATAATTGTGTTGTTGCTTACTGATGTGGCATTTGCCTGAAGCATAATTCTCAGTAGGTCATAAGTCGCCAGGGAAACTTGTGTTTTATATTGTATTGTATTTTTGACCCATTGCGCTACATTAAATGACTTCACGCTATGTATGTTAATCGACTAAAGTACATGCTTATCAAACTGTCAATGTCCTGGTATGCCAAATGGTTGAACACACACACACACACACACACACACACACACACACACACACACACACACACACACACACACACACACACACACACACACACACACACACACACACACACACACACACACACACACACACACACACACACACACACACACACACACACACACACACACACACACACACACACACACACACACACACACACACACACACACACACACACACACACACACACACACACACACACACACACACACACACACACACACACACACACACACACACACACACACACACACACACACACACACACACACACACACACACACACACACACACACACTGTTCGGTCTAATGTCATCACCCCTCTGACAATGTTACATGTTCTATTCAGTTGTGTTACGGAAAGGCTGACTTAGTCATGACATTTTATAATTACGTTTTTTGTGTAGAAAACACTCCTCCACTTCGGCGAAGCATAACGAAACGGTTAAGATGAGTTTAACCGGTGTGGGAACATGCGTGTTGTCCAGTTATGTTGACATTTACTTGAAAATGTCCCGCTGTTCTGATCCATTCATTCAACACACCCAACCGAACTTGTCAAAGAAGCAAAACAGTCGGGTCCAGTTTCCGCCGGCCATCCGTCAGGTGTCGCTCGAACAATGGCGGCGTTTACGCGAAGAGAGACTTGAGCTGTCACAGCGAGCAATCTGCGCTCTACGTACGGCATGCGTCAACAAAGCCCGGCCGGCGACCGCGTCAAGGCGTACACACAGAGAGTTAATCAATAAAGAAACATGTCGAACACGGATACAATCCATTCAACACCACGAAACTCGATCGTTATCGCGATCAGGCGGATGTGTTATTACAATGTGCCCCGATCAGTCATATTACAGTGTGCCCCGATCAGTCATATTACAGTGTGCCCCGATCAGTCATATTACAGTGTGCCCCGATCAGTCATATTACAGTGTGCCCCGATCAGTCATATTACAGTGTGCCCCGATCAGTCATATTCACAATATCGCTTCTGTTGAGCGCAGCGGTGTGTTGAACGGACGACAGACAGTCGCGAGGAATGTGTGCTTCCGCTACGAGTCATGAAGACATTTAGGCCTCAAACTCTCCGCTAAGATTGGAGCCGTTTCAGCAGGTTGCCGAATTCATTCAGTCACCTAATAGTCTTACTAAAATACGCGTTCTAACTGACTCCGTGTAGAGGAAGGTGGGGTATGTCTGCACACCCAGGGTATAATATGCCATAACTCGTGAACTGTTTATGCCTTGCTAATCTGTATATTTAGTAGTTTACTACTACTAATTACCAAACTTCAACTCCACTAAGAAAAAAGTATATGTTATCAATATGTATTGGTCACTGGTGTGCGGATATGCCCCAGAGTACTGGGCATAACCGCACAGGTATGTACTAACACAGGTATGTACTAACACAGGTATGTACTAACACAGGTATGTACCAACACAGGTATGTACTAACACATCACGTATTTCAGTCCTTTGCTCCAGAGCAGATAAGTAGCAATGGCAAATTTCAGGCTGCAGAACATCATAATATTATGTCTTGTTAGGTATATCCATAAGTATTTCTTGGAGGTCAAATGCACCCAAATAAATAATATAAATATTGCCTAAATTTGGCGATATCTGGCGAAGTGGATGGATGCGTAACATTGGTGTCAACTGCGGCGCACAAAAAAAAGCCATACGACGAAGAAAACCAAAAGACAGAATACAAACAACATTATATATACTTCAAGACGCATGAACAATGAACCCACATTAACTGTCGAGTTATAAGATTACTCTTTGACACATCCTACCTCAAAATCACATCTCCCACCTGTTTTTTTAGACCAACACACCCACCGTTGACTCCCGGTGTATTTGTGTTTACAATGAAATGGGGACACGCTCATGCAGACCTTTCTCTGTTTGTATAAATACACCAACTACTTGGTAGGTTGGTAACGGCAAGCCAATTTTATTCATACCCAACAAGGATTGCCGCTGTGCACACAATAATAGTGACAAAGTCTGCCACAAATTGTGTATAGCCTGGTACATTACTGATTAAGCTGGTGTGTATGACCAATTAGTAAACAATACTAGATAATATTTAACATTAGTGATATTTTCTACTGTAGCTAGCAACTGCCGAAGACAGTCTTTACCAAAAACCCTTGCTGCTCTTATACAAAGAGGGAAAAGATACCTATGTGCAGACAAGCATACATAATTATATGTATATAGAGCTAGCTAGAGTATTTTCAATGATATACACAAAAGTGGGGGAATAAACCCCCCGGCCCCACCTGTGTGCAGGTGGTGGCCCAACCCTTACACTATGACTCATGTATCCGTAAATACGGGCAAACCAAATTGTGTGTGTGTGTGTGTGTGTGTGTGTGTGTGTGTGTGTGTGTGTGTGTGTGTGTGTGTGTGTGTGTGTGTGTGGGTATGTATAAATATATATATATATATATATATATATATATATAATTATATATATATATATATATATATATATATATATATATATATATATATATATATATATATATATATATATATATATATATATATATATATATATATATATATAAATATATATATATATAATTATATATATATATATATATATATATATATATATATGCCCCAAAATGACAAGCGGGAGAAGATTGTAAATGTTCCATCACTCGCGGTCTATGGTGATAAAAGTTTATTTGTGCAACGACAACAAAAATAACACATATTCCAAAAATGTGTAGGTCACCGATATGCATAGATTATTGTAGGTGGGATATATATATCAACATGCCATACCTTCCCCTATGTCTTAATTACTAGTACTTATTAACATATTATGCAAATATGACTGTTGGCTATGTAAATGACGGTGCACGATCTGTTGTTCCGATAGAAGTGTAGAGTAATACAAGGTGAAATGTGACGACATAGATCGCTCAAACGCAAGCTGTCTGAATCTATACTACAGTATATTTACCAAACCAAAAAGTCCATTCATTATCTAAACTAGGAACAGCGAATTGATGTCTGCAAAATGTCAGTAGTGCGTTACGAATGTAATTTAGCCAGTTTGTGCCAATATAAATAGCTAACGTTTCCATTCGCCTTTCGTTTGAGTTGGACGCACTTCGGTTCGTTTGCTACGAGTTCGCGAAGGTTCGCAAAGTCGTAAACAACGCAACTGTCGCCAATCGACGACGACCTACGACCCGAGCGCACAGATACGATCGTAAATAACGCGCGGCGGCGAAAAGACCCCTCGTTCCGGGCCTCAGGCTACACCGGCCCTTTGACGAAGGGCGTAAAGTCGATGTTACGTCTCAGGTAGCGTCGATTCTATTTTATGTTACCGACCACTGACTGGCGTGTCGTAAAAACCGGAAACTCTACCGAGGTGCCGTCGTCAACTACTCGAGACCGCGGTTGAAAAAAGACGCTTTAAACATACTCGGCGATGTTGTTTCATTGAGCTGCTTCATTTGGACGCAAGTCACGTCACACGGCAACAAGATGTCAGACGGCTGCTGTCCATCTTTGCCTTCATAAAAAGTTGGCTGTGCATACACCTATCCTACATGTGAGAACAGGGCGGCCGAGTTGGCTGTGCATACACCTATCCTACATGTGAGAACAGGGCGGCCGAGTTGGCTGTGCAGACACCTATCCTACATGTGAGAACAGGGCGGCCGAGACACAGTTGCACGAGTTCTAGGTCGAAGGTGATAAACAACAGAAATACAGTTGGTGTTGCGAATGGGATGGACAGAGGAGGCCATGCATGATAACACCTGCAGCAAACACGGGTGTTGGACAAGGAGGCCACACCTGCAGCAAACACGGGTGTTGGACAAGGAGGCCACACCTGCAGCAAACACGGGTGTTGGACAAGGAGGCCAAACCTGCAGCAAACACGGGTGTTGGACAAGGAGGCCAAACCTGCAACAAACACAGGTATTGGACAAGGAGGCCAAACCTGCAGCAAACACGGGTATTGGATAAGGAGGCCACACCTGCAGCAAACACGGGTGTTGGACAAGGAGGCCACACCTGCAGCAAACACGGGTGTTGGACAAGGAGGCCACACCTGCAGCAAACACGGGTGTTGGACAAGGAGGCCAAACCTGCAACAAACACAGGTATTGGACAAGGAGGCCAAACCTGCAGCAAACACGGGTATTGGATAAGGAGGCCACACCTGCAGCAAACACGGGTGTTGGACAAGGAGGCCACACCTGCAGCAAACACGGGTATTGGATAAGGAGGCCACACCTGCAGCAAACACGGGTGTTGGGCAAGGAGGCCACACCTGCAACAAACACGGGTGTTGGACAAGGAGGCCACACCTGCAGCAAACACGGGTGTTGGACAAGGAGGCCACACCTGTAGCGAAGTCGAGTGTTGGACAAAGAAACTCTTCATTATCTTGGACGTTCTTCGGAAGCGAGTAGGTCTGTCAGTTGTGTGTGACGATGGAGATTATGATGATGATGATGATGATGATGATGATGATGATGATGATGATGATGATGATGATGATGATGATGATGAATATTATCGACCACGTCGAGTGTGTACCCATTAATGACTGATCATTCCTAGTCGTGATTCATACGTCTTCTCTCAGCTTTGGCCGTGGTACACTTGTTGAGGGTTTGTAGTTGGGATTCCCTCTTCTTACGCCCCTCCCACCATTATCAACCATTTCTTTCCATCGGTCACGAGAAATACCCGATAGCTTCAGATTAGCTTTTAACGAGTCTCCAAGCTCCAAATAACTGTTATGCTTACGATAATTTAAATGAATAAAGTTTTCCAATATTTAGTTTTAATCACCTTTACTTGTTTCGTTAATTTCGGTTGTAA
>OY759275.1:17539737-17559737 GCA_963662155.1 Lamellibrachia columna
CGCACTAGACAGTTGTTAGTCGTTGTGTCGCACTAGACAGCTGTTAGTCGTTGTGTCGCACTAGACAGCTGTTAGTCGTTGTGTCGCACTAGACAGCTGTTAGTCGTTGTGTCGTACTAGACAGTTGTTAGTCGTTGTGTCGCACTAAACAGCTGTTAGTCGTTGTGTCGCACTAGACAGCTGTTAGTCGTTGTGTCGCACTAGACAGCTGTTAGTCGTTGTGTCGCACTAGACAGCTGTTAGTCGTTGTGTCGTACTAGACAGTTGTTAGTCGTTGTGTCGCACTAAACAGCTGTTAGTCGTTGTGTCGCACTAGACAGCTGTTAGTCGTTGTGTCGCACTAGACAGCTGTTAGTCGTTGTGTCGCACTAGACAGCTGTTAGTCGTTGTGTCGCACTAGACAGCTGTTAGTCGTTGTGTCGCACTAGACAGCTGTTAGTCGTTGTGTCGTACTAGACAGTTGTTAGTCGTTGTGTCGCACTAGACAGCTGTTAGTCGTTGTGTCGCACTAGACAGCTGTTAGTCGTTGTGTCGTACTAGACAGCTGTTAGTCGTTGTGTCGCACTAGACAGCTGTTAGTCGTTGTGTCGCACTAGACAGTTGTTAGTCGTTGTGTCGTACTAGACAGTTGTTAGTCGTTGTGTCGCACTAGACAGCTGTTAGTCGTTGTGTCGCACTAGACAGCTGTTAGTCGTTGTGTCGCACTAGACAGCTGTTAGTCGTTGTGTCGCACTAGACAGTTGTTAGGCGTTGTGTCGTACTAGACAGTTGTTAGTCGTTGTGTCGCACTAGACAGCTGTTAGTCGTTGTGTCGCACTAGACAGTTGTTAGTCGTTGTGTCGCACTAGACAGTTGTTAGTCGTTGTGTCGTACTAGACAGTTGTTAGTCGTTGTGTCGCACTAGACAGCTGTTAGTCGTTGTGTCGCACTAGACAGTTGTTAGTCGTTGTGTCGTACTAGACAGTTGTTAGTCGTTGTGTCGCACTAGACAGCTGTTAGTCGTTGTGTCGCACTAGACAGCTGTTAGTCGTTGTGTCGCACTAGACAGCTGTTAGTCGTTGTGTCGCACTAGACAGTTGTTAGTCGTTGTGTCGCACTAGACAGTTGTTAGTCGTTGTGTCGCACTAGACAGTTGTTAGTCGTTGTGTCGTACTAGACAGTTGTTAGTCGTTGTGTCGCACTAGACAGCTGTTAGTCGTTGTGTCGCACTAGACAGCTGTTAGTCGTTGTGTCGCACTAGACAGCTGTTAGTCGTTGTGTCGCACTAGACAGTTGTTAGTCGTTGTGTCGCACTAGACAGCTGTTAGTCGTTGTGTCGCACTAGACAGTTGTTAGTCGTTGTGTCGCACTAGACAGCTGTTAGTCGTTGTGTCGCACTAGAAAGCTGTTAGTCGTTGTGTCGCACTAGACAGCTGTTAGTCGTTGTGTCGCACTAGACAGCTGTTAGTCGTTGTGTCGCACTAGACAGCTGTTAGTCGTTGTGTCGCACTAGAAAGCTGTTAGTCGTTGTGTCGCACTAGACAGCTGTTAGTCGTTGTGTCTCACTAGACAGTTGTTAGTCGTTGTGTCGTACTAGACAGTTGTTAGTCGTTGTGTCGCACTAGACAGCTGTTAGTCGTTGTGTCGCACTAGACAGCTGTTAGTCGTTGTGTCGCACTAGACAGCTGTTAGTCGTTGTGTCGCACTAGACAGTTGTTAGTCGTTGTGTCGCACTAGACAGCTGTTAGTCGTTGTGTCGCACTAGACAGTTGTTAGTCGTTGTGTCGCACTAGACAGCTGTTAGTCGTTGTGTCGCACTAGAAAGCTGTTAGTCGTTGTGTCGCACTAGACAGCTGTTAGTCGTTGTGTCGCACTAGACAGCTGTTAGTCGTTGTGTCGCACTAGACAGCTGTTAGTCGTTGTGTCGCACTAGAAAGCTGTTAGTCGTTGTGTCGCACTAGACAGTTGTTAGTCGTTGTGTCGCACTAGACAGCTGTTAGTCGTTGTGTCGCACTAGACAGTTGTTAGTCGTCGTATCTCGTCATACTTATGTCATGTTCTAAGTCGTAGGATGATAATGATCAACATAAACAGTCAACAGGTATATATAGAGATGGGATCCGGTTTCACAGATATATACGAGGTTTGTTAGAAAAGAGAAAACATATTTATGAGGGATGGATCTCACTTTACTGGAAAGGAAGCCGTTACTGGAGATTAATTTGTAACAGCAGTTAGGGAAATGCCAAAAGAGGCACACGAAGATGTGGCTATTGAATACTATTGAAAGTATTAAACTCTGTGGACGACACTCTAAGTGTTTACAAATAAAGATATGGACAAATCTTCAAGAGGACATAGACGAATTAGGCAAATTATCTTACAATCGCAGACGTTTTTCAAATTTTGAGAATGTAATTAGCTGCTACACACAGGACACGAGAATACAGGGAGAATGTTAAATGGGGAATACTGTACTAGGTAAAATACTGTACTAGGTACAATACTGTACTAGGTACAATACAGTACTAGGTACAATACTGTACTAGGTACAATACTGTACTAGGTAAAATACTGTACTAGGTACAATACTGTACTAGGTATAATGCTGTACTAGGTACAATACTGTACTAGGTACAATACTGTACTAGGTACAATACTGTACTAGGTACAATACAGTAATAGGTACAATACTGTACTAGGTACAATACTGTACTAGGTAAAATACTGTACTAGGTACAATACTGTACTAGGTATAATGCTGTACTAGGTACAATACTGTACTAGGTACAATACTGTACTAGGTACAATACTGTACTAGGTAAAATACTGTACTAGGTACAATACTGTACTAGGTACAATACTGTACTAGGTATACTGCTGTACTAGTACAATACTGTACTAGGTACAATACTGTACTTGGTACAATACTGTACTAGGTAAAATACTGTACTAGGTACAATACTGTACTAGGTACAATACTGTACTAGGTACAATACTGTACTAGGTATAATGCTGTACTAGGTACAATACTGTACTAGGTAAAATACTGTACTAGGTACAATACTGTACTAGGTATAATGCTGTACTAGGTACAATGCTGTACTAGGTACAATACTGTACTAGGTACAATACTGTACTAGGTACAATACTGTACTAGGTACAATACTGTACTAGGTATAATGCTGTACTAGGTACAATGCTGTACTAGGTAAAATACTGTACTAGGTACAATACTGTACTAGGTATAATGCTGTACTAGGTACAATGCTGTACTAGGTACAATACTGTACTAGGTACAATACTGTACTAGGTACAATACTGTACTAGGTACAATACAGTACTAGGTACAATACTGTACTAGGTACAATACAGTACTAGGTACAATACTGTACTAGGTACAATACTGTACTAGGTAAAATAATGTACTAGGTACAATACTGTACTAGGTATAATGCTGTACTAGGTACAATACTGTACTAGGTAAAATACTGTACTAGGTACAATACTGTACTAGGTATAATGCTGTACTAGGTACAATACTGTACTAGGTACAATACTGTACTAGGTACAATACTGTACTAGGTACAATACTGTACTAGGTACAATACTGTACTAGGTACAATACAGTACTAGGTACAATACTGTACTAGGTACAATACAGTACTAGGTACAATACTGTACTTGGTACAATACTGTACTAGGTATAACACTGTACTAGATACAATACTGCACTAGGTACAATCATAAAAAGCATAGGTATTTATAATAACATTTAGTGCTGATGTGAAAATTTCAGAACACAGCGAAATGGCTGCTTCAAAAGATGAAAACAATATCAGATTAATTAGGAGAAATATGGCATATTAGTAACATATGTAAAACAACGCTACGTTTACACAGCGATATTTTGGTCTTATGTGAAATATTGCATTGAAGCCACGTTCTACAAAGGACATATATAAGCTGTTAAGAATAAAAAGAGTTGGTCCACTAGGTTGGTCACAGATCTGATAGACGTTAGTTATGTAAAACGCCTCAATATAATAAGAACCACTGTCGAGTTTGAAAGCCAAATTGTTTATACTTTCTTGCGCTTTACCTTACTAATATCATTATATTACCTTATTAATATTCACATTCATCAAACGGTGTTGTCACATTCCCACATTCCCCGGGGTTGCGACTTTCCTGTGATTACTTTTGCCTAAAGAAATTAGCCTGTCAGCGTTGCTATTTGTAATACGTCCTGTTTTCTCCTTCTGTCTCTGTTTGTGCAACAGGCAACACCTCTTCTGCCTTTGTGTTTATTGTCGGTGTTTGCCTTACGTCTACCTACGTCACCCATACACAATACTGAACCATTGTTAGCCTTATCACCCACGTCTCCGATGCTCTGATCTAATGTCGCTGGCTGTCAACACTGAAGAGTGAAAGCAGGACCTGGGTGCTGAAGCAGGAATACCAGTCTAAAGGTGAAACCGCGTCACAGCCCCAGTCTCCCAGATAGCAGAGGGAAGAGGACAGGGGGAAAGAGGCAGGAGGAAAGGGGATAGTTAACAGATTGGCAGGAGAGAATGAGACGGGAAGGAGATAGGAAACAGGTTGGTAGTAAGGAAGAACACTAGGGAAGGGGACTGGAAATATATTGGTAGTAGGGAAGGACAATGTAGGAAGGGGATAGGAAACAGATCGGTAGTAGGGAAGAAAACTAAAATAGCTTCAAAGAACCTTAAATAGCTTCCAAACACTAAGATGGCTTCCAAAATGTCACGTACGATTGGAATTATAAATTCATTTCTCAATATGTCTTACTAAACCTGTACAACTCACTAATCCTTCCCCACATCTATTGTATACTGGTGTAGGGATCTCAAACCATCAGAATCACAAAACTACAGAAGAGAGCAATACAAATGATAACAAACAGTCAGCATAACGCACGCACTGACCTTTGTTCGAAAGTCTAAAACTGCTAAAAGTGGAAGATAAACTACAACAATTAACATTTTATCATAAATATGTAAATAGAAACCTTCCTGAATATTTACAAAATATAATCATAATACTAAATTCTGACATACGTACTTATGGTACCAGAAGTCGTGAATATATCCACACGGAAAGTACAAACAATGAAGTGGCAAATAAAAACATTAGACATGGCATCGCTCGTGTATTCAATAATACACCTAATTCGATCACGGACAAAATCCAATCTCTCCAAGGCTTCAGTGTGTACACAATAAAACTATTTAATTTCAAAGCACAGCACAATTAGACATTGCACATTCAAACTAAAATTACACTTCAAATTGGCTTTACAAAAATAGCGATCTGTGAAAACAATTTGACAAGTTTTATATATATATATATATATATATATATATATATATATATATATATATATATATATATATATATATATATATATATATATATATATATATATATATATATATATATATATATAATCTTTTTTCATCATAACTATTGCTCACTTCATACGTGTAACATATAAACTTAATTATTTTTTTCAACTTTTGTTAGTACTGAGCCTCAATTGTATACGCAAATGTTTCATAAATAAATAAATAAATAATATCTACTGTGTAATTCGATATGTGGAAAGTACCTAAAGATACATGTGATTATATGAATATATATATATATATATATATATATATATATATATATATATATATATATATATATATATATATATATATATATATATATATATATATATATATATATATAATTATATATATATATAATATGTATATGTTTTATTGTTACATCAATTGCCCAATTATTGTTACATCAATTGCCCAATGGTGTTTACTTTATATTCGTACGTGCACACTTTCCCTTATTCCTGTTTTCCTCTCCCTCTCTCTCTCTCTCTCTCCTCTCTCTCTCTCTCTTTCTCTCTCTCTCTCTCTCTATCTCTCTCTCTCCCTCCCTCCCTCTCTCTCTCTCTCTCTCTCTCTCTCTCTCCCTCCCTCCCTCCCTCAGCTCTCTCTCTCTCTCTCTCTCTCTCTCTCTCTCTCTCTCTCTCTCAGAAGAGAATAGCAGGAGGGACAAAGACTGAAGGGAATAGGAAACAGTTTGACAAGAGAGAAAAGACATGTAATAGTGTGGTGAGACTGGCGGTCAACTGTGGGTCAAATGCACAGAAGACGGAATACAACAGAAATGAAGGATGAGTTACTGTGAGGTCGTGACCGGGACATATTTGTTAATATAATTATTAACATGAAAGCGAGGGTGTTTAAGGTGGACTACATGAAAGGGTGACTACGGTTGGAAACTAAAGCAGGCACGAATTGAGCAGATTAGTGTCAGGGAAATCGTAATTGCAAAAAACTTCCACAATGATCAATAGAAATAAATATTTGCCAAAGATAGATTGGAATAATATAGGGAAGGATAAGACGGCACCATAACGGCGGAACCTTGTAAAGTACGAGGTTGAACGCGTCATTGATATATATATATATATATATATATATATATATATATATATATATATATATATATATATATATATATATATATATATATATATATATATATATATATATATATACTTATACACATTTATGTGATCTGATATTATATTTCATCCCTGCATTGTCATTGTCTTGGGCGAAATTGTTGCTAAATTTATCTGTTATCTCCTTATATAAGCATATACACTCATGCTGTAATATATATATATATATATATATATATATATATATATATATTATATAATATATATAATGTTTTATTATATGTAATGTATAAAATAAAGTATTATATATATATATATATATATATATATATATATATATATATATATATATATATATATATATATATATATATATATAATATATATATATATGTATATATATATATATAATATATACATATATATTATATACATTATATATAATAAAGCATTATATATATATATATATATATATATATATATATATATATATATATATATATATATATATATATATATTACAGCAAAAGTGTCTATGCTTATATAAGGAGATAACAGAAAGTAGGTGACACGGAGGATACGGGATGTCACCAAAGTAAGTGACACGGAGGAGACGGGATGTCACCAAAGTAAGTGACACGGAGGAGACGGTATGTCACCAAAGTAAGTGACACGGAGGAGACGGGATGTCACCAAAAGTGCTAAAGGAAACAGTAGAGCAAATTAGTAGACCTACCACTTGCAAAAATGTCAACTTGTCACTGAAAGAGGGAGTGGTTCCTCTTGAATGGAAAGAAGCAAATATAATACCGGTGCTACCGATTCTTCAACATGTTGATTACTTCAGTTGGCAACTAAAATATAGTCGTTATGTGTACGTTCTCCACCAACAGTTGGCAACATTTTGTCTGAAAAATCGGTTTGTCTATGGCTGGTTGCCAAGTATTTATCGGCAGACAAACTACTGGCGAATACAAATCGGTATGTGTATGACAGGCTTAAGTTTAAAAATCGATCTCAACATGGGTTCGTAAAAGCGAGGTCTTTTATAAGAAATCACTCAGTGGATAGATGAGGGATCACCAGTAAATAGTATCTACTTAGAATTTTCACATCAAAGATATATATACATAAACTAAAAGCCTATGATTTACAGTTGACATATTGAAATAGATAAGAAAAGTCCGACTTACAAATTAAATATCAGTGTTGAATGGGATTATTAGTATCTATGTTTTGCTACATTTAAAAAATATGTCAATGACTTGGGAAAGTTTTTTTGAAATTTACGGATGAAACAAAACTGTTAAAAAAGCTTGGATGGAGATAAACACAATTTACAAGATAATCGAAACACAATTGTCTAAAAATGGCAGACGTTCCCTTCTTCAAAATAAAGGTCTTAAGACTAACAATTAGTGTTGATAAAAGTGTTATAACTTTATCTTTATTGCGTTTTCTCTGACTTATGTTCTACTTGATGAGGAAATAAATGTACTTACTTACTGACTTACATACTTATGACAGTGTAGGATTGAGGATTCAAATGGTTATTCAATTATTAGGTTGATTACGGGAAATCTAATATATATATATATATATATATATATATATATATATATATATATATATATATATATATATATATATATATATATATATATATATATATATATATATATATATGGAGTTGTTTGCTTCGGGTGGCAATCTCTTGTCTTGTTAAATGTTAAATCTTGTTTCTCGCCATCGTTTTACACAAGCAACAAATTGAATAGAACATACGTTAATTTTCAGTGATAATGTCTAGCGTGGTATTCCCGTTACATAACCGCACACGAGGCTTGTAGCTGTACAATTGATCCGTTACTGGATTGTCACATTGACTTGTGAATGAAATGTGCAGGACAACAACATTACTGCACCAACACCAAACATTGCATTCACTGCACGTTGCCTCAGTTCATTCAGCTGTATATATGGGACAAGTACAAGACAGTGGTGGGTATATGAACGAATAAACTTCGTGCAGTAATTGTAAGTGCTTGCATGCTTCCCAGATTAGTTGAGTTGGTGATTGATTGAACAGATCTGCTAGATGGTGAAGTGTAGAGCGCTTTGAGCGCTCATAGAGACTGGATACCGCTCTAAACGAGAACGTAGTTTTATTCTTATTTGTAAAATAACAGAACCGTAGCTATAGAAACCAACGCATAAACCCATGACCGATGGTATGGTAGGGGCTGAAGTCTCTGGCGGTTGTGCTCGTGTGTGGCTTCAACTGCTCATAATATTATATCAACAACAATATCACGAATATACAATAGCATGTATTGTGCTTTTCAGTTATATACCAACTAATTTCATTTATTGGAGTAAAAACACCTGCGCGCCGAAGCTTTCGATTTCCACAAGTTCCACCACAGTCCGAATGTCGCCTGAAACAAATGATTATTACATGTAACATAAAAAGTATCACGAACATTGAGGGACATCGTCTAAGTTCACGTTGCATGGCGAAACATTCTCTACAGCAAGAACCGAATCCGAATACAGTGTTAGTGGTTGCCGCCGAATGTAGCAGGTTGGTCGAGTATCGCCGTCATTCTTGCTATCACGTGACATTCAATGAAGAGCAAATAATACACACCCGGCCATTGGTTTGATGCACTACGACAGACTGTGTCGCCTTCACTTTAATACACACCCGGCCATTGGTTTGATGCACTACGACAGACTGTGTCGCCTTCACTTTAATACACACCCGGCCATTGGTTTGATGCACTACGACAGACTGTGTCGCCATTTCACTTTAACGAGGACATTTAGGAGAACGTCGGTAAACCGCAACAATTCCAATTCTCAATGTGCATCCTACATGTTGACAGCACTTACAGTGCGTGAGTGGGCCAATAGGAAATGGAGAAACAACGTGAACAGTGAGGGATGGTGAGTGGGAGTGTGGAACAGACACAGACATACAGGCACGTTTAGTCCTCAGAAAGCAGGAGTCGGCAAAGGCTAGACGTTTGATTTATGACAAATTGCAACTTTTGTGGACGGTGTCATCGCTCATGCTTTTCTGTGACGGGGGGAGGTCGGTACAACGACAGGACATGTACATGCAGTTAACCCTTAACTATAAACCCCGATTGCGTGTACCCCGGGTTACCCGTCTGATCCCTTAAAGACCACGCCACACAGTAGAGATATTAATGGAGAAAAGCGCAAGAATCCATGTCGTTATTACGGCGAAGAGTGACGTAAATCTTACTCAGTAACCTACTCCATAGTAGTTTTTATATGTCCTCTTGCGCTCATTATTGGCGTCTTTTAATTTTCTTCATTTTTGTTTTGTCAACAACCCGCCTTCTTTATCCACTTGGTCCCCTGTGTATATTCGGTCATAGTTTCCCAATTGATCTTCTTTGTCGAACTGAAATCAACGTTTTGATTGCCAAAGTGAACACGAGCAATACACGTAGACATGACCGCTGCTGCGACTAACCGCAGCTACTGTCTCGCACGCAGACACTTGAGATCACAGCGACGCAGTCTGCATCCGACACCTTCCTTATCCTTTACTCACCTTAGTCGATAAGTAAACAGTCAAAAATATCTTGTTTCGTCTTTCACCCGCACTAGACGCGTCCCAGGTCAAATACCAGTAATTCTGCGACGCATAGCGGCGTGTCCTGTAACGATTAGTCTTCACACTTTCGGTGCGACTCCTGCCGCTCGTCAACTAAACATAGCCAGACTCTGTAAGGGGCGGCTACGACACGCCCACGGTACACAGGCGACACAATGCAAAAAGCAATCAGTGCTGTACACGCTCAATTGTGTGGCGGCTGTTATGAATTGTCAAGATACGTGTTTCTGTATTATTCTCGCTGGATTTGCTACATGTTAAACAATAGTTTTCAAAGAAATGTTCTTTTAAATACGGACTCTTTTTTGACACTGCGTCCTTGTCTTTATTGTAGGTGACATGGGGCGCGACTTTATCTAAAGCTCAGTATATAATTCTTGTTCATTCAGAGGTACAATCTCGACTTTTCGCTTTTCTCGTTCGTACATATTCTTGTTAGTGATTAATCACACCGTGTTTTGTCCTTAGTAAGAACAGTTCTTTTGCGCCACTGGCCGCTTCGTTGGCCAACATTCGAAAGAAAAACAATTACTTGTCACGGCAAGTATTCTGAAACAAAAGAACATTTTATATACTAAACATACCGAAATATTTGATATGCCTGCATGACAAACTTGTGGAAAACGTTAAATATTAAAATAGTAGCCATTTAAATGGAATGTACAAATGTTTGGTAAAACATTAATTCAAGTGAAAATGAAAACGCCGAATACTCACGAATTTAACCTTGGTGAAATTTCGTGACTATGTCATGTGTTCGGCGAGAGGATGGAAGTCACGCCCATGATCAGCATTGACCCGTGCAATGTTTAGTATTTTGGATAGCCACTATTTTGAGCCTTAGAAGATCTAACGACTAAAGTCAATTATTTCGATGATTTCAAAAAATACGCATTTTTGAATTAAATCAACTGCGGATGTCACTTAAACTATTCACACTCTACATATTTGGATATCAGCGAACCGGATTTGTGATAGACTAAATCAGTTGAGGGTGGAGCTTTAACTGAACGACTGTCTTACGGACATTGCGACACTAACTTTGGTAGTATTTATTACATATCGGTTGCTTAAAAGTTGAAGGTAAATGTTCGTTCTTATATATCGCGGTATCCAGTCCGCGAGACTGTTCAAAGCGCTTCAACGCCTGGCAGACCTGTTCATTCCAACGCCATTTCGACATATCTGCGAAGCATTCAGCCACGCTGTAATTACTGTGCGAAAACTATTCGTTCCGATAGCCATCTCTGTCCGTAGCCAGGTGCTTATTTATACAGTTGGGTGAACTGTGGCAACGTGGGATGAACGAAATTGCCAAAGCTTCGAAACGGCAGCAGGATGATTCGAACCCGGATTTTCTCGATTGAGAGCTGACGTTCTAACCGTTACGTTCTCACCGTTATGCTACCGAACCACGTTCTCACCGTTATGCTACCGAACCACGTTCTAACCGTTATGCTACCGAACCACGTTCGAATGTGATATATAACGTTTTTTCATCGTGTGGTTTGTTGTTCCGTCAAATTCCCGCTTTATACAATTTCAGACGGTAAATATACTACAGCTGTAGAGATTAAAACCTGAATTATAACATTGTTAATTTATAGAAACTTTGAGATCGAAACATTCAGAGATTTGGGGCATTTTATGCATCTTCAAAATTGTTGTGTTTGCGTTGTACGAAAATGTACTTTTGAATGGTGCATTCGTATATATGACTAGGTTTGATGTTGTGACAACTAGTAATCGTTGCATGAGGACAACAACTTGTATAAATTGACTCGTGTGTTTAAATTGTTACGAAATCGTATGACATTAATAAAGCAGAACTATACAATTATTAAATAAAATGTTTAATGCAAGATTTGATTAGACTGGAAAAAAATAACTTTTTTGTCTAAAATGTATGTCTTGATGTCAACATTTAATCAATAACATGAAACGATTTATGTTTATTCGTACTTAATTTGAAATTAACTTTCGATTAAAGAATTGCTCTTTGTTTTGAGCACAGTAATTGCGGCGTGGCTGAATTCTTCCACGAGAAGTCGAGTATGTGTTCGAATGAACAGGTCTGCCGGAAAGTTCCAAAGACCGGACACAGCGTTATATAAGAACTTGCCTCGAGTCGAGTTTAGTCTTCTAAGATTCAACACGACACCGAAGACAGCGCTGCTGCATAGTTGCCGTCCGTGGACGCGCAACCCTCGGTGCAGACACTGTCAACAGTGTTGGTGACGCCGATAATTGGACACACACATTGTATGCCACCAGTTCACACCAACGCCACCAATGTCAACGCAGTGTTTACAGATCCTATTTTGGCAGTTTGTGACCAAGTCATATATATTATCAACAAACAAATAAGTAGCTGTTTCAAGACTTCTCGTGTGTTAAGTTTGATATTGGGCATTCACAATAAAAAATATGAATGCAATTACTTTAAAATAAAATGTTAATGCAAACACGTTGCATTTTTTGGAAACAAAGCTTTTTGAATACGAATGCACATGCTGTCATTGAGTTAATTAAACATAAACATTAAACATATTTGATGACACCAAAATAATTTAATTTCATATATCAAGAATACGTCTTTAGCAGAGTACCCCAATATCATATTCCACTGCGTTTGTAATTTCTAGGTATTGTATTTGATGGAGCTTTGATTTGACAACGAACAGTCTGGTGGAAATTCCAACCACTTAAACATTAACTTCTAAACACAGTGCCGACCTAATGTCTTTTCTTCACTGAAAATGGGCATTTATGGCCAGTTGAAATGTCTGCTAGTTTGTTACTAAGTCTATGATATTGTTGAGAATGAAATATGTTGAAGTATGAATACTTTTTTGTGTAGCTAAATGTTATTGAATGTTGTCTATCAGCAGGCCTCGTGGTCTGTGTCTGTATTGTTGGACAGCGGCGTTGTTCTGTCGGAAGTTGTCTATCAGTAGGCCCCGTGGTCTGTGTCTGTACTGTTGGACAGCGGCATTGTTCTGTCGGAAGTTGTCTACCAGTAGGCCTTGTGGTCTGTGTCTGTACTGTTGGACAGCGGCGTTGTTCTGTCGGAAGTTGTCTATCAGCAGGCCTCGTGGTCTGTGTCTGTACTGTTGGACAGCGGCGTTGTTCTGTCGGAAGTTGTCTATCAGCAAGCCTCGTGGTCTGTGTCTGTACTGTTGGACAGCGGCGTTTTTCTGTCGGAAGTTGTCTATCAGCAGGCCTCGTGGTCTGTGTCTGTACTGTTGGACAGCGGCGTTGTTCTGTCGGAAGTTGTCTACCAGCAGGCCTCGTGATCTGTGTCTGTACTGTTGGACAGCGGCGTTGTTCTGTCGGAAGTTGTCTATCAGCAGGCCTCGTGGTCTGTGTCTGTACTGTTGGACAGCGGCGTTGTTCTGTCGGAAGTTGTCTATCAGCAAGCCTCGTGGTATGTGTCTGTACTGTTGGACAGCGGCGTTTTTCTGTCGGAAGTTGTCTATCAGTAGGCCCCGTGGTCTGTGTCTGTACTGTTGGACAGCGGCGTTGTTCTGTCGGAAGTTGTCTATCAGTAGGCCTCGTGGTCTGTGTCTATACTGTTGGACAGCGGCGTTTTCTGTCTGTAGTTGTCTATCAGTAGGCCTCGTGGTCTGTGTCTGTACTGTTGGACAGCGGCGTTATTCTGTCGGAAGTTATCTATCAGTAGGCCTCGTGGTCTGTGTCTGTACTGTTGGACAGCGGCGTTGTTCTGTCGGAAGTTGTCTATCAGTAGGCCTCGTGGTCTGTGTCTGCACTGTTGGACAGCGGCGTTGTTCTGTCGGAAGTTGTCTATCAGTAGGCCCCGTGGTCTGTGTCTGTACTGTTGGACAGCGGCGTTGTTCTGTCGGAAGTTGTCTATCAGTAGGCCTCGTGGTCTGTGTCTGTACTGTTGGACAGCGGCGTTATTCTGTCGGAAGTTATCTATCAGTAGGCCTCGTGGTCTGTGTCTGTACTGTTGGACAGCGGCGTTGTTCTGTCGGAAGTTGTCTATCAGTAGGCCCCGTGGTCTGTGTCTGTACTGTTGGACAGCGGCGTTGTTCTGTCGGAAGTTGTCTACCAGTACGCCTCGTGGTCTGTGTCTGTACCGTTGGACAGCGGCGTTGTTCTGTCGGAAGTTGTCTATCACTAGGCCTCGTGGTCTGTGTCTGTACTGTTGGACAGCGGCGTTGTTCTGTCGGAAGTTGTCTATCAGTAGGCCTCGTGGTCTGTGTCTGTACTGTTGGACAGCGGCGTTGTTCTGTCGGAAGTTGTCTATCAGTAGGGCCCGTGGTCTGTGTCTGTACTGTTGGACAGCGGCGTTGTTATGTCGGAAGTTGTCTACCAGTACGCCTCGTGGTCTGTGTCTGTACTGTTGGACAGCGGCGTTGTTCTGTCGGAAGTTGTCTATCAGTAGGCCCCGTGGTCTGTGTCTGTACTGTTGGACAGCGGCGTTGTTCTGTCGGAAGTTGTCTATCAGTAGGCCCCGTGCTCTGTGTCTGTACTGTTGGACAGCGGCGTTGTTCTGTCGGAAGTTGTCTACCAGTAGGCCTCGTGGTCTGTGTCTGTACTGTTGGACAGCGGCGTTGATCTGTCGGAAGTTGTCTATCACTAGGCCTCGTGGTCTGTGTCTGTACTGTTGGACAGCGGCGTTGATCTGTCGGAAGTTGTCTACCAGTACGCCTCGTGGTCTGTGTCTGTACTGTTGGACAGCGGCGTTGATCTGTCGGAAGTTGTCTACCAGTACGCCTCGTGGTCTGTGTCTGTACTGTTGGACAGCGGCGTTGTTCTGTCGGAAGTTGTCTATCAGTAGGCCTCGTGGTCTGTGTCTGTACTGTTGGACAGCGGCGTTGTTCTGTCTGAAGTTGTATATCACTAAGCCTTGTGGTCTGTGTCTGTACTGTTGGACAGCGGCGTTGATCTGTCTGTCGTTCCAAGAGATGCTAAGTTAAGGAATTAGGAGGAAGGAGATTCTCCTACTGGAGATGAAATAAAGGAAGAAGGGAGGAAGGGGTTAACCCGCTCCCACAATACGAACATCTTAGAAAGATTTTAAAATAAAGATCTCAATTAGGGTGCCATCATACTGTGTTGCTACTTGTTTACAGACATGTAACTACGTAGCATTGTTTTTATAGACATGTAACCAAGTAGCATTTGTTCATAGAAATGTAACCACGCAGCATTTGTTCATAGAAATGTAACCACGTAGCATTTGTTCATAGAAATGTAACCACGCAGCATTTGTTCATAGAAATGTAACCACGTAGCATTTGTGAACAAATAATAATGTAGTGTTCACCCTTGTGGCAGTAAAACACCCTAGCGCGACATCAAATCAGACGTCTTGTTTGTGGTGTGAGTCATTTCTCGGGCAGTAACGACTCACGTTCTGCATATGTCGTTTTTTCCGCTGCCACTGTCGCCATAGTTGGAGAAACGGCAGGAATTTGTCAAAAAACAAGGAGATTATTTTAAACAGAAGGAAAAGCAGGAGATACGACAAAATTAAAAAAAAAAAAAAGAGATCTCCCAAACTGGAAACCTGGCACCTCTGTGTTCCAGTGGAAAGAACAAAATGTTGACAACGAACGACACTTATAGAGCCGGCGACAAATGCGGACACTTAACATGTATAAAGATCTTATCGTTGTTTCTGTCAACAGAGTAGCGTATCGTTTATTGTTCCGTCACAATGACTTCAGTGTTTGTTTCATGCTACTATTGACGCTGTCGTTGTCATCGTCCGTGTTGTTGATTCTAGTTGTCCGTCGTTGTCATCGTCCGTGTTGTTGATTGTAGTTGTCCGTCGTTGTCATTGTCCGTTTGTTGATTCTAGTCGTCCGTCGTTATCATTGTCCGTGTTGTTGATTCTAGTTGTCCGTCGTTGTCATCGTCCGTGTTGTTGATTCTAGTTGTCCGTCGTTGTCATTGTCCGTGTTGTTGATTCTAGTTGTCCGTCGTTATCATTGTCCGTGTTGTTGATTCTAGTTGTCCGTCGTTGTCATCGTCCGTGTTGTTGATTCTAGTTGTCCGTCGTTGTCATTGTCCGTGTTGTTGATTCTAGTTGTCCGTCGTTATCATTGTCCGTGTTGTTGATTCTAGTTGTCCGTCGTTGTCATCGTCCGTGTTGTTGATTCTAGTTATCCGTCGTTGTCATTGTCCGTGTTGTTGATTCTAGTTGTCCGTCGTTATCATCGTCCGTGTTGTTGGTTCTAGTTGTCCGTCGTTATCATTGTCCGTGTTGTTGATTCTAGTTGTCCGTCGTTGTCATCGTCCGTGTTGTTGATTCTAGTTGTCCGTCGTTATCATCGTCCGTGTTGTTGATTCTAGTTGTCCGTCGTTATCGTTGTCCGTGTTGTTGATTCTAGTTGTCCGTCGTTATCATTGGTCTTCATTATTGTATTCCTAACTGCAGAACTGTAGTTGATTATGTTAATACAAAGAAGGTTTGTGTCTCTCTCAGCACGCAAGTAAGCGGTATGCACATACATATCTGATCACAATGTATGATATCATTGGTGATCAGATATATTATTATTTATAGTGGCTGCATTAGTAATTTAATACATTCTATGTATCATTATAAACAGACCACGGTATCATTTATCTTGACAAACATAGTGATTTAAGATGGCTATATATAGCATTAATAGCTAATCACATATAACACGTATTATCGTAATAATACAATATCTAGTAATGCTTCCTAATTATATATGTGGTCGTTTTTGTGCTATATATTAACGAAATGTGGGAGAGTTTCCCAGAAAACTTACTGGGATGATAGATCCAGAAGAGATATGTTAATTGTTACGAAAGGTTTCCTCTCCAGCCCCTGTTACTGGTCTAAACAAGCTCGTGCTCTTTACTGACTTGATGTGCTGCCCGTTTCTATCTTTTGCATTGGCCCTTACATAACTAGATTATTAAAAAGGGGTACTGCGGTATGCTAAGAATTTACACGTATGCATCGTTTCAGGTTTACATTTTGAGAATTTCACCTGAGTTGCAAATTGTGGGTGCCCACTTCCGTATTGCTACATTTACGCCTCTTTAGTTAGTTCAACGATTCACCCATCTCCGACACAAACATTCAAGTACATATACCCCGGGGTCTACATACGTACATACGAACATAAGGACATCCATCCATCCATCCATCCATCCATCCATCCATCCATCCATCCATCCATCCATCCATCCATCCATCCATCCATTCATATGTGTGTTTATGCTAAGTACCTCTTGCCAGCACTACACAGATAGAACTTTACAGTTGACCACATGCATAATACTTTTTGACCACTCGCATAGTATGATTTGATCACTGTATGTTTATACAGACTGCATGTATAATGTTATT
This sequence comes from Lamellibrachia columna, assembly GCA_963662155.1. Taxonomy (NCBI): domain Eukaryota; kingdom Metazoa; phylum Annelida; class Polychaeta; order Sabellida; family Siboglinidae; genus Lamellibrachia; species Lamellibrachia columna. The sequence continues at coordinate 17,557,225 of OY759275.1, forward strand.
AACGCATCACATGTATGTTATTATAATTATTTGACCACACGCACAACATTAATATATTATTATTTGACTACACGTATATAACAATTATATTTCAAAAGATATTTTAATATATATATGTTGGTGACAATGATGACGACATCGTTTGTTTGTCAGCGAGCAGGGAGGCCGCGTATACATACGCCATCAACGCAGCAGGTGTCGCCTACGCCGTCACTCAGGCATGTAGTCAGGGCAATCTCAGCAGCTGCAGCTGTGACCACTCCAAGGTGGACGGCAAGCGGTCGGCCAAGGGGTGGAAATGGGGTGGATGCAGGTACGGCAGATTTCTAAGCAACATTGCATATTGTTCTTAAAGATATCACAAAAGAATAGCGTGTGTACAATTGCTTGGCAAGGGCAGTTATTATGTCTTCGTTTTTCTTACTGCCACTTCTAAAAACTTTACATCGGCTTCCTGTCCGACATCGTATTGTTCTTAAGATCTGAAAAATTACCTAGCAACCAGCATAGATACATTCACTGCTCACTTCGGCAGACAGCTTCGATCATCCAGGTCTGATCTACATCCAGGTCTGATCTCTGATCTTGTTCCCTGAGTTGGAATTAGGGTGTTTTCGCTTGTCGCACAAAGTCTTTGAAATCACCACTGTTAGTGTCAGGTCAGTAGGAAACATACTACTATTTCTTAGTCATCTGAAGACTTATCATTTTAACTTTGCTTACCCTCTTTAGCTTCCTGATATAGACGTCCATCTGTTGGCAGCTTTAAACATTGTATACCGATTCTGAGACTGTTTAACGTTTTGAGTTTGACGCGCCTCTGAGCTTGAGTTTCAGTGGAGGTTGGCGTGAGAGAGGTTTTCATGTTGCATTGTATTGTATTATTGTATTGCATTAATATATTGTATTTATTGTATTATCGTATTGTATAGTATTATTGTATTGTGTTGTATTGTATTATTGTATTGTATTAGTGTATATTGAATTATTGTATAGTATTGTATTATTGTATTGTATTGTTGTATTGTATTGTATTATTGTATTGTATTGTTGTACTGTATTGTTGTATTGTGTTGTTGCAATGTATTATTGTATTATATTATTGTATTGTATATCGTATTGTATTATTGTACTATTGTATTACATTATGTCAACAGCGCCGACATCAAGTACGGTCTGTCGTTCTGTCGGCGGTTCGTTGACGCTCGGGAGGTGGACGAGAACAGTCGCGCTCTGATGAACTTGCACAACAACCGGGCCGGCAGACGGGTGAGTCGGCTCGCTTGGGCAGTCAACACTGGCAGCAGTGTGTTCACGCAGCATCCCGCTGTACGCTGTACTATGAATATTTGAAGTATTGGTCCATTTTGTTTTCATCTTAGGGAGCATTTCCACCTTTGTTCTTGGAGAACATTTCTGTGTCACAAACTGCATTCGCTGTAAATATTTTTTTAAGTCTCAAAACAGCTGTGGCATATTAACCACACAGCAATGTGCATTTTAACCACACAGCAGTGTGCATATTAACCACACAGCAATGTGCATATTAACCACACAGCAGTGTGCATATTAACCATACAGCAGTGTGCATATTAACCGCACAGCAGAGTGCATATTAACCACACAGCAATGTGTATATTAACCACACAGAAGAGTGCACATTAACCACACAGGAGAGTGCATATTAACCACACTGTAGAGTGCATATTAACCACACAGCAGAGTGCATATTAACCACACAGCAATGTGTATATTAACCACACAGCAGAGTGCATATTAACCACACAGCAGAGTGCACGTTAACCACATCAGTGTGCATATTAACCACACAGCAATGTGCATATTAACCACACAGAAATGGGCATATTAACCACAAAACAATGTGCATATTAACCACACAGCAGAGTGCACATTAACCACACAGGAGAGTGCATATTAACCACACTGTAGAGTGCATATTAACCACACATCAGTGTGCATATTAACCCACAGCAGAGTGCATATTAACCATACAGCAGTGTGCATATTAACCACGCAGCAGTGTGCATATTAACCGCACAGCAGAGTGCATATTAACCACACAGCAGAGTGCACATTAACAACATCAGTGTGCATATTAACCACACAGCAATGTGCATATTAACCACACAGAAATGGGCATATTAACCACACAGCAGTGTGCATATTAACCATACAGCAGTGTGCATATTAACCACACAGCAGAGTGCACATTAACCACACAGCAGACTGCATACTAACCACACAGCAGAGTGCATACTAACCACACAGCAGAGTGCATATTTAGGTGGAACCAGTATGGTTTGTCTCTAGGTTCAGTGGTTAGGCGAGTACGTAGAGTAAGGATGGACATAGCGCCTAGTGTAGCAAATGTTCCCACGCTGACTGTGTGACTGCAATGTGTGTACCCGCGCTATGTGACGGCAACTGTACTTGGCTTATGTACTTGGCGTATGTACTTGGCGTATGTACTGGGCGTATGTACTGGGCATATG
>OY759275.1:17564737-17583337 GCA_963662155.1 Lamellibrachia columna
TGTGTAGATATTTAAACTTATACAACCTGTGTGTAGATATTTAAACTAACATCATCAATGACGTGCTCTGAAGACGGCGGTGAATTGGTACCGATGACTGACTGACTTTCCCGCTCTCCTTTTTATGCTAATTCGCACGTCGACCTAGCTTATAAAATAGTGTTAACGCCTATCCACATAATTCTGTTATTTTGCTAACACTACTATAAAAGTCAAATGACCGGTCCCATATACAAAAAATATCCAATATTTAATTATGTTAATATTTATACGAAGAGATTTCGTGAAAGGCTTCATTTCCAGATGGTTGATTGATAATTAAGAATACAAAACCTTTGTTTATTACTGATAGTCCAACATATTCTGGATTTCCGTCATAGGTAATAGCGAGTGTTTTGTTATGTTTAAAATTTTTTCACCATGCGTGCTTCGTGCAAGTTCGGGAAGTAGACGTAGCCATTGTTGTTTGTTCCACGTGTCTTGCACAGAGAGAGTTTTCTACAATCGAAGTCGGAGTAGATGTAACTACACCGACAGGGAAAAGTCGTCGAGAGCAAAACAGGGGCATATGGCGTCTTTTGTTAAATTGTCTGTGAATAATCCGCAAGTTGACTTGCAACACTCCTCGTTGCCTCTTGACGTCGTCTTTGGAGATAGTATCTTGTCGTGATTCTATTCTTAAATTTCCACAACTCTCTGTATTAAGGTGAAATGAAAATTAATGGTTGTAATGCAATTTAGTCAGAACGGGAATTTCCCATATAAGCTAGTGCCACGTAGTGGTAGTTGCACAGGACCCGTTGATCTATAGACGATGATGTAACACAAGACCGCATACGACAAGGCGTGGACGCATACAGGACCAAGGTGTGTGTGTGTGTGTGTGTGTGTGTGTGTGTGTGTGTGTGTGTGTGTGTGTGTGTGTGTGTGTGTGTGTGTGTGTGTGTGTGTGTGTGTGTGTGTGTGTGGGTGGGTGGGTGGGTGGGTGGGTGCGTGCGTGCGTGCGTGCGTGCGTGCGTGCGTGCGTGCGTGCGTACGTGTGTGTGTGATACGTGCCCAGTGAGTCGAATCATGGAGTTACCACGAGTATTGTGACGCGAGTCTTATCAATTGGTTTATCTTTAACTGCAAATCCTTGACAATACCTTCTTGTTACGAACGGCAGCTCGGTGACGGTACTGCTGTACAAAGGTCATAACGAGTCAGTTTTCTTGAAAAGAACATATCATGCGTGAAATGAGCTTTCAAGGTGACTTTGCCTCTTATAATTTACCCCATAGTAACTACTACTTAGAAGACTTCGTTAGGATTTCTGTGAGACATCAGGATGGCGTCCGCCGAGTAAATAATGACACACAAGGCTGTATATTGGATCGTTGAGACAAACTGCAATTGTCATGACCAACAAGTCGCCTTGTTTACACTTCGAATTTATCTACTTACTGCAATCTTCGTAGCCCCCGTCTCAGTAACCCCTGTCTCAGTAACCACCGTCCCAGTAGCCCAGTCTCAGTAACCCCCGTCCCAGTAGCCCCGTCACAGTAACCCAAGTCTCAGTAACCCCTGTCTTAGTAACCCCGTCTCAGTAACCCCCAGCAGCCCCGTATAAGTAGTTCCCGTATCAATGACCCCCTTCCCAGTAGCCCCCGTCTCAGTGACCCCCGTCCCAGTAGCCCCCGTGTCACTAACCCTAGTCCCAGTAGCCCCCATGTGGGTAACCCCATTACAGTAGTTGTTTTGCACTAAGGGTTGTCGGCGCCCGGGTGCAAAACACAATTGTGCGTGCAGTTTGAAAATGACTTGCATATATATGAAACGTTATTTGATGTGGTATACTATTGCAAATAATTATTAACACCAAAGGTAAAGTTACAATTTTTATTCGATATGAACGGTAAATTGTTCTTTGTAAAATCAATAATGAATTACAAAATGAACAAACTTGTTAGTGCATTTGTCGTATAGATAGGCTGGTGTTATGCACGAGCTAAACATATTTCCTTTTAACTCCCGAGAGATGTGTCTATCTCCCACCACCTTTCCACTTCCCACCACGTATTCGCCTGTGTTCTCCTGCGATGTTCCCTCTCCCCTCCCGCAGGTCCCGCCAACCGCTCCACCCAGGTACACAAAGCTGTCTCGTTAGTTCAGTTTCTTCCCATCCAGTCTTATATCTAGATCTTTGTTCTGCTGCCCGACCCAAGGCACCTTCGTCTTCTCTAGACTTACTCTCAGTCCATGTCTGCCAAAGATTTCTTCCACTCTACCAACAGTTCTTGAAGGTCTGTCTCACTGTCCGCTACTACTACCAGGTCGTCTGCGTACATCAACTTGCGGAGAATGTCCCTCGTACTCACTTTCCTGCTGATCACCTCCACTACTGCGATGAACAACAGTGGGCTTAGAGCACTCCCCTGTCTCAGGTCCACGAAGTTTGTCTCAGACAGCGTAGGTGGTACGACGAACTAGTTCCGGCTAGTACTTACCACCACTACTTATAAAAAATCGCCAGCCTACTTAACAGCCTGGCCCCAGCTGATGTGTATTTCCCGTAGTTCCCCTAAGTTCTCCTCCATGTTGTTTTGTCGTCCTCCTTGTCGTGCTCCTTGTCGTGCTCCTTGTCGTGCTCCTTGTCGTGCTCCTTGTAGTGCCCCTTGTCGTCCTCCTTGTCGTGCTCCTTGTCGTGCTCTTTGTCGTTCTCCTTGTCGTCCTCCTTGTCGTCCTCCTTGTCGTGCTCCTTGTCGTGCTCCTTGTCGTCCTCCTTGTCGTCCTCCTTGTCGTGCTCCTTGTCGTGCTCCTTGTCGTGCTCCTTGTCGAGCTCCTTGTCGTGCTCCTTGTCGTCCTCCTTGTCGTCCTCCTTGTCGTCCTCCTTGTCGTCCTCCTTGTCGTCCTCCTTGTCGTCCTCCTTGTCGTCCTCCTTGTCGTCCTCCTTGTCGTGCTCGTTCTGGCTGATCGAAGCAAGAAAATAGGTGAACGTTCCGCCAGACATTAATCATCGCGATAAATATATATATATTATTATAATATAACTGTTATGTACACAACTTAATATCTTGTAAAAAGTGTGTAACTGCATTGCAAAAGTCGTGTTAAGATCGTCTTTATATAACATAACTAAAGCAACGTAATTTTGAATTAATACTTTAACTGGGGGCACAAATAAATAACCAATGTACTATCTTATTACATACTAGGTCTACCATTACTCTAAGGTATATTATTACATACTAGGTCTACCATTACTCTAAGGTATATTATTACATACTAGGTCTACCACTACTCTAAGGTATATTATTACATACTAGGTCTACCACTACTCTAAGGTATATTATTACATACTAGGTCTACCAGTACTCTAAGGTATATTACATACTAGGTCTACCAGTACTCTAAGGTATATTATTACATACTAGGTCTACCAGTACTCTAAGGTATATTATTACATACTAGGTCTAGCAGTACTCTAAGGTATATTACATACTAGGTCTACCAGTACTCTAAGGTATATTATTACATACTAGGTCTACCAGTACTCTAAGGTATATTATTACATACTAGGTCTAGCAGTACTCTAAGGTATATTACATACTAGGTCTACCAGTACTCTAAGGTATATTATTACATACTAGGTCTACCAGTACTCTAAGGTATATTATTACATACTAGGTCTACCAGTACTCTAAGGTATATTATTACATACTAGGTCTAGCAGTACTCTAAGGTATATTACATACTAGGTCTACCAGTACTCTAAGATATATTATTACATACTAGGTCTAGCAGTACTCTAAGGTATATTACATACTAGGTATACCAGTACTCTAATGTATATCAAAGAGAACAAAGAACGAGCGGTTTGATTACTCCGCACGTCTCAACATAATATCCAGAATCACGCCGCCCGTCACCATTAATCATGACTATCATTAGGACATCAGAGTGTGACAGTGGAGGTTGGCTTGGGCGAACCTGTCAAGATGATACGCCCCACATAAGTTCCTGACATTAAAAAACAACCCATATTATTTTAGAATAAATTGACAACACATGACTCAAGTTAAATGTTAACGTTACCCATTAAACAATGCTAACAGTTACATTCATGTTTTAAATCAAGCTATTTTGGACGATCCTGAAATAATCCTAATTTCCAAGGATATCACAAATTAGAACCATAATTCATTTTCAACGTCACTTGACTATACAAGGGCACTTGGAATGTAATGTAATTAGAATGTTGAAGCCGTTTAAATCAGACAGGGAGTGTCTCCCAGAAAAGGAAGGTGTCAGTTTGAACGCACATCACCCTTTGTGTGACTTGTCAATTCTACTATTCACAAAGCATACGTAAAACGTCCGCCGTGGTAGTTGGGTGGAACAATTCAATGTTTGAATAGGTGCGCGCGCAACATACCATGTCTACTTGTTACAATGTGTGCCCGGCACCCGTCTCGGACAGTTGACCTACTTTTATAACGAGAGAAAATGTATGACCCAAAACGATCCAGATGTTGATCACTATGCAATCACTCCATTTTGTCTTTTGAATAGCGCCATCGTTTTTCGATCGTTTTCATGAAGTCTAGTTTGCTACCAATATAGCTTTGAAATGTTAGTATAATTGTTACGTGTACTTTTTTGTAGTGATTGTCCGCAAACAGATAAAATAGCCCCTTGTTCGCCAATAACTATATTCCTCTAGACCAATATGGCTATATACTCTAATCCACCATTTACAAATTAGATCGAATTATAAGACGTAGGTTAACACGATATTTCAGCTGTGTACGTAGAAGCCAGAATGGAATAATTATATTCATCGAACCTCTGACGCACGGTTAGTCCGCCCTACCTTCAGTGAGGACAGAGCGTTGTTGTCAGAGAATTATATACTTGTGTGTATCGTCATAACCTTGGCGTGTCTCGGCGGCGGTTTGTTGATCAAGTTTCACTTTTCCTGTTACGTATCAAGAGGGCATCTATGCGTGTACCCGTTGCTGTAGGGGACATTGCAAAGATTGTTCAACAAGAATAAAGTTACTGGGAAAAGAAAATATAAACGAGAAAATATAACATATCCTGTTTCTATTAATATGAATGTTAGAAGTATATCTGTGCTTGGCAGTTTGGTCTCAGAAGCAATGTTATGTATTGTCAGTCGGTTTTAGCTCATCGAAGTCTCTCATGCGAGTATGTACCTAACACGTCTACGAATGTTATGAAGCCATGAGGTTGTCACCAATTTCGAATCTGCTAATTCAAACACCCTCTCCGCGTTTAGAATGCCAATGGACATTGCGATACCACGTGACCCGTTTAATTAAGGGACGTGTGCTGGCTTGTTCAACACCTGCCTCGCCCTAAACCCGACCGGGACACGTATGTCACCTGCTGATGTGACACAACGACCGCAGGTCGGCCCCCCACAGTGCCGTATGAAATCCTGTTACTGTAATTGACTAGATTGCCGGTATCGTTGCGCGGTCGCCGACGGCCATTGTTCGACGCGAACACTGCGCTCAATGGGGTCGACTCACTTTCAGTCGTTATCAACTCGAGCCGGTCGCATTGAGCGAGCTCCGCCCCCCGACAAGGGATCGGCGAACACAGCAATTCGTCTCCTTTGATCGTGTAATCAATTGCCTGTGTAACGTATAATTTTTTGCGCCACTTTGCGCCGTATCAACGTCGCTCGGGCCTAATCGACGCGTCTCCTGATCGCAATCGGACCGGAACGACTGGAGCGCTCAACGGGCGGGGCTTCGTCGAGTGACGGGTGGCGTGGAGTGGGGTGATGACGGGGTAGGGTGATCGGTGGGGAGGTGGTTTATTGGGGAGGTCGTTGATTGGGTAGGTGGTTGATTGGGTAGGTGGTTTGTTGGGAGAGGGTTTATTGGGGACGTGATTGATTTGGGAGGTGGTTTAATAGGGAGTTGGTCAATAGTAAAAAATTGGGGAGGTGGTTCATTGGGGAGTTGGTCGATTTGGGAGGTAATAATATATATGTGGTTATATTGGGGATGTGGAATATTAGCGAGTTGGCCAGCAATAAACCCAATCATCAGATATTGCTGGAGTAAATGGTCATTGTACAGAATAACGACATAGGTCAGGTGTCTGTGGTGAAATTCGTTGACATACACGAATGGATAATCACAGCCCCGAAATTGCGTGTGTCGGACAACTAATATGGGATAATGAAAATAGCTGTGCAAAAGTCATATATTTCTGTCTAAGAACATTCAGCTTGATAAAAAAATATGTTGCCAACATTTGTGTTAAGAAAGTTCAGAAAAGCGGAGGAACCTGTTTGATTTTAAGGACTTATTTCCTGTATCGTACTTTGTTCTTGGCAAAGTTCGCTTATGATATGACTTCTCGGTCTCTGGGTTTGTGAATGATACTGAGTGTTCTCTCCCCTTTAAACCCAACAGGCGCTAAAGAAAACGATGGGAACAGAGTGCAAGTGTCACGGAGTATCGGGTTCGTGTACCATGCGCACCTGCTGGGTGACTTTACCTCGCTTCCGCCAGCTCGGCAACCGTATGATGGAGAAGTACAAGCGGGCGAAACGTGTGGTGTCTCTCAAGGGGAGACGGGCTCGCAAGCCAATCTTCCTCAAGGTAGCGTCACATTACTCACGTATCTGCATTATCAAAACTAACGCATTGATCTTCACCACGTAGAGTAATTTAACTTCACGTAAATGTGGTTGTGATAACTTTAAATATGTAGCATAAGCCCTTAAGTTGAATATTTCTAGATATAATATTAAACACGACTTACCAAGAGTCACGACGGTGGATATAATTTACAATTAACAAAATGTCAGATGTACAACATTGAAACGTAACGAGATAGTAATTATTAAATGTCAAAAATGTACTTAATTTAAATTAAAAGAAAAAGTATTTTGTTCAATATGTTAGCCAATTGGTTTTATATATAATTTGTTTCGCTATATGAGAAATGTGTGCGTGCGTGCGTGCGTGCGTGCGTGCGTGCGTGCGTGCGTGCGTGCGTGCGTGCGTGCGAGCGTGCATATGTGCGGCCGGAATTTTTTTAATGTAAGCAAACATGCCTTTTCAACCGCATGTTGTGACAAAGGTGGGTGAAGTTCGCAACGACCGCTAATGTTGTTTCAACAACTTATGATGTTGCCCTGCAGTTCGTAACACTAAATGTGAGCTGACTAAATTAATAGTCCTTATCAACCATCGTAAGATCTTTTTAAAGGTGTTTTACTCGGATGTTGTTTGAAAAACTAGCACCAACGATAATACTGATTAAACTAATAAATTGATATTCTTGTTTCGACACGTTTATATGTATATGCTCACAAAACTGTTTAAACTTACGTTGAAGCTGCAGCGATCCAAGCGGCCATACAAGAAACCTCGGCGGAGTGATCTTGTGTTTCTCGAAGTGTCGCCGAACTACTGTCAGCGTGACCCGGCGACGGGGTCAATGGGCACACACAACCGCCGTTGTAACCGTACGAGCAAGGGACTGAGCAACTGCAATTTGCTGTGTTGTGGTCGAGGCTACAACACGCACCAGTACATTAAGACTTGGCAGTGCAACTGTAAGTTTCATTGGTGCTGTCACGTCACGTGCGAGAAGTGTAGCGAGCGGACTGAAGTGTACAATTGCAAGTGAACGGTAGTATCATGTCACATGCGAGAAGTGCAGTGAACGGATGGAAGTGTACATGCGCATGTGAACGGTGACGTAATGTCACAAGGTGTACAAAGTTCACATATGTGTTTGCATGGAAGTGGACGGTCACGTGTGGCGAGAAGTGTAGCGAAAAGAAAGAGAAAGAAAGAAATGGACGAGCGAGTGAATGACACGTAACGAGCCAAAGCAACATTTGCTAACGTTACATACGAAGCACTGACGCTCCACACGTGTTGCTCATGGTGTGATACAACTCGTTGTCTGCGTGGTAGTAGCGGGTTGCGCGACTTCGACTCAGTACGGTCGTCCAACCGAATAAGCTGCGGAACAAATGGGTGTGGATTGGAATAAAGGAGTCGCGGACGGCTTGAGACTGCAGAAACGTCAAGCAGAAAGTCTCGGGTGTTGTACACGCAACCTCCAGCTGAACTGGAACAGTGCTTTGTGACTTTTCAACTTGACATTTGCAGTATGTGAGGAAGGATCATGTACGTTGATCAATCGAAGGATCAAATACAATTATACACGCCGGCCATGTGATGCACAGGACCACGTGAAATGCTGGTCATGTGATGCGCAGGACCACATGATATGCGGGCCATGTGACGCGCGGGACTATGCACTCCCATGATAGCCCACGAATGGGCTGTGTGGAGATTATCAATTGAAGACTTTATTACACTGCCGACGACGATAATAATGCACCGAACATGCCGAAATGCACGCACGATATTCTGCTATTTATGACAATCATGTCTTGATGAAGTATATTACTGTTTTAACGATGCTTGATCAAAGTGCCCACGGTTAAACTATCGACAAGACAACGAATTATATATTTTTTTATTTTGTCAATGCCAACGTATTTAATGCGCATGTATCAACGCTATAGTTGTCGTTAATGCAGCAGCCATGCAACAGAATATAGAATTTAGAATACAATGGATTATTAAGTTAGATAAAAATATTATACGCTAGAATAATAATAAAAAAAATACATTCCAACAGTTGTAATAGCCTAGCCATGTTCGTCGTTGTATTGTAATGTTTTGCATAAGTTTTGTTGCATTGAATCCCATTAATGTGTGCATGTGTATATGTGCAAACATAGGTAGGCCTGGATATTACACACACACGCACGCACGCACGCACGCACGCACGCACGCACGCACGCACGCACACGAATATTAATATATTTGCTGAATCATGCAAATTAAAATATCACAAGTAATCGTAACCTTTTGTTTTGCTATGTTCACATTTGCACGGTGTGGAATTGTAGTTCAACAAGAAACTATTGTGTTACTACAACCAAGGCTTGGGGATGACTGTAGTTCAACAAGGCACTATTGTATTACTACAACCAAGACCTGGATGATTGTAGTTCAACAAGACACTATTGTGTTACTACAATCAAGGCTTAGGGATGATTGTAGTTCAACAAGACACTATTCCGTTACTACAACCAAGGCTTGGGGGTGATTGTAGTTCAACAAGGCTATATATATATATATATATATATATATATATATATATATATATATATATATATATATATATATATATATATATATGCAAGAGGGAGAGAGAGAGAGAGAGAGAGAGAGAGAGAGAGAGAGAGAGAGAGAGAGAGATAGTGAGTTAGTCAGTCATTCAATCAGTCAGATGGGAGAGTGAGGGAGAGAGAGGGGGGGGGAGATAGAGAGGGAGAGAGAAGGAGAATGAGAGGGGGGAGACAGATGGGGAGAGGGAAAAAGAGGGGAGAGAAGGAGAGAGAGAGTGAAATAGGGAGAATGAAAGATGGGGGGAGGGAGGGAGAGAGGGTGAGAGAGAAAACAAGATGGTGAGAATGAGAGAGAGAGAGAGAGAGAGTGGGTGAGTGAGAAAGAGAAAATAGGAGAGAGAGAAAGATAGTGAGAGAGAGGAGAGAAGGGGAGAGAGGAGGGGATGAGAGATGGAGGGGGGAGAGTGAGAGAGGGAGAGAAAGAGAGAGAGAGAGGGAGAGAGAGAGAGAGAGGGGGGGGGGGAGAAGGAGATAGATAGATAGATAGATAGAGAGAGAGAGAGAGATAGAGAGATAGAGATAGATAGGGAGAGAGAGAGAGAGAGAGAGAGAGAGAGAGAGATAGAGATAGAGATAGATAGGGAGAGAGAGAGAGAGAGAGAGAGTTTTGGCCCACAACGTATCACTGTTTGTGTGGTGTCATTAGGTAGGAGCGAACGTCAGAAGACACACGAAGTTTAAAACTAGTGTAAAAAGATATATCTCAGTAACTACCGAAGTATATATGTCTTGCAGATGATGATGGCATATAGCAGAGAAATCTTGTATAAGACAATGGTATAATGGTTTAACCCAGTGGCGTATTTAGGGGGGACTTTGGGCTATGACCCCTCTTGGCTTAATTTTTTTAATTGTTACCGTATTTTTCCGTTGCACCGCTACATGGATGACTAGGCTTGCTCCCTTTGGCCTCCCCTTGTGCGAGAGACTAGATACTAGATACGCCACTGGTTTAACCATTTAGAATGTACGAACTGAGAATGAACTTTGAGCAGTTTGCTTTTATAGGTTGGGAACACTTGCATTAACAAATAGTCAGAAGTAGGAAACACATGTGACAAGAGGATCAATAGAGTGAAACCTGATGGCAGAAGAGGTTTGCGAAATTAAGACAAGAGATTAAACTCCGAAAATGGAGCTAGTTGAAAACATACTGCGATGGGCCGACCTATGTACAGTGAATGGACCAGACGAATCAATATAAGAACAATGGATGGCAGAAGGTGAGAAAAAGACCAACATTGCGATTGCGAGACAGAGAAAATGTGAAAAGGTAAGAGTAAACGGCTGAACACATTGACAGAGAAAGAGGAACTGGAAGAAAGACAAATCTTCGATATGTTGATTACAAGAAATCCGAGATACGGTCCACTAGACAAGGGGCACTGTGGGAGAATAGAAACAATTGCGCTAAATATCCACATAACCAGTTCAGCAAGATGTCCAGACGATGAAGGGTGAGGTACATTTGTGGACAATTGCGTGTGAAACTGAGCTATTTAACACAAACAATTGCATAATTATTTACATACACGTGGATCACTAGATGAGGTAGGCGTAGATTTTGTTGAACTGGCTAGGCGGAAAGGTGCATAATTCTTTCAGTTTCAAATTATAAACCGGAAAAGGTGAACATTGATGATTGTACTGAAATACATTGTCTTAAACAAGCAAATCAAAACACTGAATGACTATTTTAAAATGAGCACATTGGAAAGGGACAATGCAAGTATCCGTGCCCTTTGTACGTGATCCTCGGTTTAAATGAGCACATTGGAAAGGGACAATGCAAGTATCCGTGCCCTTTGTACGTGATCCTCGGTTTAAATGAGCACATTGGAAAGGGACAATGCAAGTATCCGTGCCCTTTGTACGTGATCCTCGGTTTAAATGAGCACATTGGAAAGGGACAATGCAAGTATCCGTGCCCTTTGTACGTGATCCTCGGTTTAAATGAGCACATTGGAAAGGGACAATGCAAGTATCCGTGCCCTTTGTACGTGATCCTCGGTTTAAATGAGCACATTGGAAAGGGACAATGCAAGTATCCGTGCCCTTTGTACGTGCCCTTTGTACGTGATCCTCGGTTTAAATTCACCCGCAGAAACAAAAAAACAATTCCAGTTTCGCACATGATTTCGTGATTGTCAACAATGCCTTAAAACAGCGACACTAACAGCATCAAATAAAAAGAATGACTCAGAGATAAGTGGAACGTTGTGGCAGCGGCGGCAGCTTCTACGATTGTCCCAAGTTACGTAATGTAAGGGCAAGGTGTCGCTAGACGTTACTATAACTGTCAGTATTACGTCACAATTTCACAGTATTACGTTACATTCTAAGACGCCATCAAGATATTGACGAGTACCAAGGCATAGACGGATATTTCTGTGATAAGGTTGAGTATCCAGAAATTTGGTAAACACGAACGTTATCGTGAAGTTATCTCGTCTGGACGATGGGTATTTTTGCTAGTCATCACAACAATGCGAAGAGACGAACGGCAACAATGACGACGTATCAGATCGAACAAAAACCGTCATCATGGAATTAACTACTAAACAATGTCTCCATGTAGACTCAGGATGATAATATCGAGACTCAAGTATAATACGTACCCGGTAGTACATGTTCAGAGACACCTCGGAGCATAAACACGATGCTGCACAAATTCGCTCACAATAATTGGTTCGGTTGTAAACATGTTAATATTGCATTTATTGGTTATCGCGCACACTTGGCGACTGTATCTGGTTTGACGCCTTTGTGTGACTGAAGCTTCGGCGTCGGGCGTGGTGACTCCCACTGCATACATTCGGGTGTCTGTGGAGGGTGTGGCCTGTAGGACTGAAGCCCCTCCCGCACTGCTAGCGACCACCCAAACTGTTCCACGTCAAGCGAAGAGACAGCGAACGAAACATTAGCGAAGATTCACGGTCGTTTCTCATTCTGCTGCGATGCATTTATGGCCAGCCGATTGAGATACGGATTGTCCAACAGTAATTTAGGACGGACGTAAATTTTCATTCGCGTCAACACGTCCATTAAAAGCTGGTTTCAGTGTCCAGCTACATGGTGCCATGCACGCAGGCGGAAAACTGCGCGCAGTTCGGTTCTACTTCGTGCACACTGACCAGTAGCTTACGTGCACACAGACCAGTAGCTTACGTGCACACTGACCAGTAGCTTACGTGCACACAGACCAGTAGCTTACGTGCACACTGACCAGTAGCTTACGTGCACACTGACCAGTAGCTTACGTGCACACTGACCAGTAGCTTACGTGCACACTGACCAGTAGCTTACGTGCACACAGACCAGTAGCTTACGTGCACACTGACCAGTAGCTTACGTGCACACAGACCAGTAGCTTACGTGCACACAGACCAGTAGCTTACGTGCACACTGACCAGTAGCTTACGTGCACACTGACCAGTAGCTTACGTGCACACTGACCAGTAGCTTACGTGCACACTGACCAGTAGCTTACGTGCACACTGACCAGTAGCTTACGTGCACACAGACCAGTAGCTTACGTGCACACTGACCAGAAGCTTACGTGCACACTGACCAGTAGCTTACGTGCACACTGACCAGTAGCTTACGTGCACACTGACCAGTAGCTTACGTGCACACTGACCAGTAGCTTACTTGCACACTGACCAGTAGCTTACGTGCACACAGACCAGTAGCTTACGTGCACACTGACCAGTAGCTTACGTGCACACTGACCAGTAGCTTACGTGCACACAGACCAGTAGCTTACGTGCACACTGACCAGTAGCTTACGTGCACACAGACCAGCGTCGTATTTAGGGGGATACAATTGGACCAATCCCCCTCTTTTGGCTTAACATTTTGATTTGTTTTGTATGTAGCCTGTTGTGCCACCACACGGTAGCATAGTGAACTAATGGGTGACTAAGCTCGCCCCCCCCCCCAGTTGTCCTCCCCCTTTGTGGGATCCCATATACGTCACAGACCGCTACCAACTGGGAGTGCTGGTCGGTCGTGACCATGTCGCACAGCAACTACCTGATTTTTTTACCCATTTCCCAAACATGAACAGCCCATCAATGCTGTCATATGTCTGCGAGCACGTGACAACAACCTGCACGTGTTAACATCGCACATATTTGTGGGACAGGAACTGCCTGTACTATTATACTTATTAGTAAACAGTTTTTTTGGGAAAAAAAAACAACGTGTAGCAGTATATTTAGGATTCACCAGTTTGCAAAATTTTTGTTTTACATTTTGAACATACACCCGCAAAACCAATGGTAGGTGCACTTTCTGTGTGCACTTTTTGTGTGCACTTTCTGTGTGCATTTTGCGTGTGCTCTTTCTGTGTGCACTTTCATTCCCGACCGTTATTGCGAGCTAGCGGTAGTCTTACTATAGTACATACTACGACCGCCACTAGTATATATCTTACTACGACCGCCACTAGTATATATCTTACTACGACCGCCACTAGTATATATCTTACTACGGCCGCCACTAGCATATATCTTACTACGACCGCCACTAGTATATATCTTACTACGACCGCCACTAGTATATATCTTACTACGGCCGCCACTAGCATATATCTTACTACGACCGCCACTAGTATATATCTTACTACGACCGCCACTAGTATATATCTTACTACGACCGCCACTAGTATATATCTTACTACGACCGCCACTAGTATATATCTTACTACGACCGCCACTAGTATATATCTTACTACGGCCGCCACTAGTATATATCTTACTACGACCGCCACTAGTATATATCTTACTACGACCGCCACTAGTATATATCTTACTACGACCGCCACTAGTATATATCTTACTACGACCGCCACTAGTATATATCTTACACACTGTACTTGATCAACGGGTTTCTGAGAATCAGACGGTAGAGACGTGCCCGCGCCCAAACTCCAAAGAGCGTTTCCAGGAAAATCCTATCATTACCCGTCTTCCCAACTACGACGGGTCCACTACCAAATAATTATTGTTAAGTTTCCGTATGCAAGCAATGTAAATTCCAGCGAGCAAACCCATTGGTTAACACAGCAACTGAGAAGTCAGAGCCCATGGCGGCGATTGTGCTCTCGACCAGGAGAGATCGCGATCATCGCCACTGCTGGCTAAATCCATGATCCACCCGTCTATTGTTATCGTACATCGATAATAATAATATTATTATCGATGTACGACATTCCACAATATATTATATTGTGGAATTGTTTGTAGTGCTTTTAAGAAGGCATTTTGGCGTATATGGCACGAAGGCTTGTGGCAAGTGATGGGAAACTACAACTTCGACGAAGATCTGGTACAAGTCATACAGGCCGTTGTATGCAAACTATAGCAATGCATTGCTTCTAAACAACCGCACTAGAGAATGTATCAGGACAACTGTAGGAGTTCGTCAGGGGTGCCTTTTGTAAACTGAACACAGCATGAACGAATACGTGAGGCGGCGAGTGGATTCCTTTGCTGGAGCAAGAACCCTTGTTGTCAACGGTGAAACAACGCGATCTCTCCTGACCACATCACCCGACACATCAAGATTTCAAAAACCCTCCTGCAAGGCACCCTGCAGGGCAAGAGAAGACGGCCACCAGAGGAAAACTGGCTGGATAATGTACAGAATGGACCAAGCAACGCCCACCCACCCTACTACCCATCCTACTACCCACCCTACTATCCAACCTACTACCCACCCTACTACCCACCCTACTACCCACCCTACTACGCACACCAGAAGACACCCACAGCTGGCAAAGACTCTGTGGAAGTGGTTCCCCTACGATCGTTCCGGTTAAGAGATGAGGGCGAAGGTGACGAATTAAACTACTCTGGGTCTCACAGAAAGACCCACCAAATATTAATTAATTCGTTGTTATGCAAAATTGAACATTTTAATAACTACTCATCAGAGCAGAAATTCCCACAAAACCCCCGACCAAGGATATTTTGTGTGTTACACTGCAAGAGCGTTGAGGTGTGGTGGTTGCAAGAGCGTTGAGGTGTGATGGTTGCAAGAACGTTGAGGTGTGGTGGTTGCAAGAGCGTTGAGATGTGGTGGTTGCAAGAGCGTTGAGGTGTGATGGTTGCAAGAGCGTTGAGGTGTGATGGTTGCAAGAGCGTTGAGGTGTGATGGTTGCAAGAGCGTTGAGGTGTGATGGTTGCAAGAGCGTTGAGATGTGGTGGTTGCAAGAGCGTTGAGATGTGGTGGTTGCAAGAGCGTTGAGGTGTGATGGTTGCAAGAACGTTGAGGTGTGATGGTTGCAAGAGCATTGAGGTGTGATGGTTGCAAGAGCGATGAGGTGTGGTGGTTGCAAGAGCGTTGAGGTGTGGTGGTTGCAAAAGCGATGAGGTGTGATGGTTGCAAGAGCGTTGAGGTGTGATGGTTGCAAGAGCTTTGAGGTGTGGTGGTTGCAAGAGCGTTGAGGTGTGGTGGTTGCAAAAGAGTTGAGGTGTGGTGGTTGCAAGGGCGTTGAGGTGTGGTGGTTGCAAAAGAGTTGAGGTGTGGTGGTTGCAAGAGCGTTGAGGTGTGATGGTTGCAAGAGCGTTGAGGTGTGGTGGTTGCAAGAGCGTTGAGATACCTCAACGCTCTTGTAACCACCACACTTCAATAAAAAGCGATGAGGTGTGGTGGTTGCAAAAGCGATGAGGTGTGGTGGTTGTAAGAGCGTTGAGGTGTGGTGGTTGCAAGAGCGTTTAGGTGTGATGGTTGCAAGAGCGTTTAGGTGTGGTGGTTGCAAGAGCGTTGAAGTGTGATGGTTGCAAGAGCGTTGAGGTGTGGTGGTTGCAAGAGCGTTGAGGTGTGGTGGTTGCAAGAGCGTTGAGGTGTGATGGTTGCAAGAGCATTGAGGTGTGGTGGTTGCAAGAGCGTTGATGTGTGGTGGTTGCAAGAGCGTTGAGGTGTGGTGGTTGCAAGAGCGTTGAGGTGTGGTGGTTGCAAGAGCGTTGAGGTGTGATGGTTGCAAGAGCGTTGAGGTGTGGTGGTTGCAAGAGCGTTGAGGTGTGATGGTTGCAAGAGTGTTGAGGTGTGATGGTTGCAAGAGCGTTGAGGTGTGATGGTTGCAAGAGCGTTGAGATGTGGTGGTTGCAAGAGCGTTGAGATGTGATGGTTGCAAGAGCGTTGAGGTGTGATGGTTGCAAGAACGTTGAGGTGTGATGGTTGCAAGAGCGTTGAGGTGTGATGGTTGCAAGAGCGATGAGGTGTGGTGGTTGCAAGAGCGTTGAGGTGTGGTGGTTGCAAAAGCGATGAGGTGTGATGGTTGCAAGAGCGTTGAGGTGTGGTGGTTGCAAGAGCGTTGAGGTGTGGTGGTTGCAAGAGCGTTGAGGTGTGATGGTTGCAAGAGCGTTGAGGTGTGGTGGTTGCAAGAGCGTTGAGGTGTGGTGGTTGCAAGAGCGTTGAGGTGTGGTGGTTGCAAGAGCGTTGAGATACCTCAACGCTCTTGCAACCACCACACTTCAATAAAAAGTGATGAGGTGTGGTGGTTGCAAGAGCGATGAGGTGTGGTGGTTGCAAGAGCGTTGAGGTGTGGTGGTTGCAAGAGCGTTGAGGTGTGATGGTTGCAAGAGCGTTGAGGTGTGGTGGTTGCAAGAGCGATGAGGTGTGGTGGTTGCAAGAGCGTTGAGGTGTGGTGGTTGCAAAAGCGATGAGGTGTGATGGTTGCAAGAGCGTTGAGGTGTGATGGTTGCAAGAGCTTTGAGGTGTGGTGGTTGCAAGAGCGTTGAGGTGTGGTGGTTGCAAAAGAGTTGAGGTGTGGTGGTTGCAAGAGCGTTGAGGTGTGATGGTTGCAAGAGCGTTGAGGTGTGGTGGTTGCAAGAGCGTTGAGATACCTCAACGCTCTTGCAACCACCACACTTCAATAAAAAGCGATGAGGTGTGGTGGTTGCAAAAGCGATGAGATGTGGTGGTTGCAAGAGCGTTGAGGTGTGGTGGTTGCAAGAGCGTTAAGGTGTGATGGTTGCAAGAGCGTTTAGGTGTGGTGGTTGCAAGAGCGTTGAAGTGTGATGGTTGCAAGAGCGTTGAGGTGTGGTGGTTGCAAGAACGTTGAGGTGTGGTGGTTGCAAGAGCGATGAGGTGTGGTGGTTGCAAAAGCGATGAGGTGTGGTGGTTGCAAGAGCGTTGAGGTGTGGTGGTTGCAAGAGCGTTGAGGTGTGGTGGTTGCAAGAGCGTTGAGGTGTGGTGGTTGCAAGAGCGTTGAGGTGTGATGGTTGCAAGAGCGTTGAGGTGTGGTGGTTGCAAGAGCGTTGAGGTGTGGTGGTTGCAAGAGCGATGAGGTGTGGTGGTTGCAAGAGCGTTGAGGTGTGGTGGTTGCAAGAGCGTTGAGGTGTGGTGGTTGCAAGAGCGATGAGTTGTGGTGGTTGCAAAAGCGATGAGGTGAGGTGGTTGCAAGAGCGTTGAGGTGTGGTGGTTGCAAGAGCGTTGAGGTGTGGTGGTTGCAAGAGCGTTGAGGTGTGGTGGTTGCAAGAGCGTTGAGGTGTGGTGGTTGCAAGAGCGATGAGGTGTGGTGGTTTTCAATTTTAATTTTTAAATCACTCACCGAGAATCCCTCAACTGGGTTCGGACCATCATTTACGTTTGTCCGAAGGGATTTGCTATGTCGCCACCAACGCCACCTGAAGGCGAGGAGCCAATTCAATCAGACCATCAGCAAGAAATTGTACACGCCTGCGTATGAAGCCACGCACAGACAGGAGTGCACAAGAGGATGCACAAACGCACGAACGCATGCACGCACGCACGCACGCATGCATGCACGCACGCATGCACGCACGCATGCATGCACGCACGCACACCTTAATTTTGAACCCGACTAAGACTATGGTAAAACTAATGTAGTAACCAATACGTATATAATTGTAATTTGACATTAATCAAAACAATTATTATCAATAATAAAACAAACCAAAATACAGTAAAAACGTACTACTCACCACCACCTCAAGCATGGGCATGATTCAAACTAAATAAAGGCTACGAAATAAAAACATTCTACGAAAAGACGCGGAAAACAGCGGTACCTTACACGAATCGTTACATTTAGTACACAACCGGTTTGAAAAGATGAGTTACTAGGCCAATTCCCAAGTTTAGATTTCCGTCTTCGTCTGTGTACTGGCGTCGCGCCCCGCTGTCAGTGACACCGGACAGACGACACAAGCGCGACGTGGAGACGAGCTCAACCTTGTCGGTCATAAAAAGGAAGACGACAGACATGTAATCACACAAAATGTAATCACACAAAATGCAGTCAACAAATGATGGACAGTTAATTTTCGTCTGTTGACCACGTTTAAGTGAGTGTCGAAGTTGTTTTGCTAGTCGCATATTTCGAG